>VWZD01009094.1:842494-858317 GCA_013396695.1 Sakesphorus luctuosus | reverse complement strand
TTGATACAGGACAGGATCCCATTGGCCTTCTTGGCCACCTGGGCACACTGTTGGCTTATGGTGAGCTTCCTGTCAATTAGTACCCCCAGATCCCTTACTGCCTGGCTGCTCTCCAGCCACTCTGTGCCCCGCCTGTAGCGCTGCAGGGGGTTGTTGTGGGAAAAAAGGGCAGGAGCCGGCACTTGGCCTTATTGAACGTCATCCCATTACAATCAGCCCATCTCTCAAGTCTATCCAGATCGCTCTGCAGAGCCCTCCTGCTTTCCAGCAGGTCGACACTCCCTCCCAACTTGGTGTCATCAGCAAATTTGCTGATGATGGACTCAATCTCCTCATCTAAATCATCAATAAAGATGTTAAACAGGACTGGACCCAACACAGACCCCCAGTTCTTGCTCTTTAAGCTTGGCTGTTTTTTTTTAAGATGCCTTAAAATAACCAACCTGTAGAACAAAACAAGGCCTACAATGTGCCTATCAGTGAGTCACATGAGGCTCTAAGGGGAAGGAGGTACATAACCTGGTTTTCCCCATCTGACTGGCACGCGATGGCAGAGTGATGAAGCCAAAGGTACAGTAAGGGCCCACCAGATCACAGCGTTCAGCTGATAAACTTAAAAAAAGAGAAGAAAGAAGGTGTAGGAACAAAGACAAAGAAAACTTGGACTCTTCCTGAACAGCAAAACTTTTTTTCCCCTTGACCTGCACACTAGAAAGTCACCTTTCCTAAACATCTGAAATCAACACTTTTTTTCCTCCTTCTTGCAAGTCTCTCTAATCCTATAAACACCTTCAATATAAACTCAATTTCACAATTCAATACCTTGAATTGTGTCTTTCCTTTCCATTCTCCTCAGGAGCTGAAAATCTCATGAATTTACTTCATATGGTTCCAATCACGTCAATGTCCCCCAGTGCGGGAGACATTCTTCCTACTTTCTTATTTAAAAGCTCACTGATAACACTTGTTTGCTGCTCAGCACTATTGTCACATTTCCCCACATGAAAACAAGACTCACTCCCAGAATGAGACTCCAACTATCCCCCTGTCAAACGAAAACCTACTCTGTTATCTACCTTGAAGACTAGCTAAAGCATCCAGGCAAAGTCTGAAGCTTGCCGTACTTTCCTCTGGAACAAGAAATTTTCTTCTCTGACCTTGCCTTCTCCCTTATAAAACATACAATAGTATGTAGATAACAAGAAGTAGCTGACCCACTTTAAATGTGGAATATTCTGGACCAGAACTACTAAAGACCAAGAAAGCAATTCTCACAATTCCTGTCTAACTTCTAGACTTTTACACCTTCAACACTTGAAAAATTTGCTCGGGGCTGATTTTCCTAATATATTCACTTTACAGCTACAGAGAAGTTCCCTGCAGAACAGCCTTAATTCAAAAGACATCCAGTGCACCCAGACAGGACACGATATTGCAGCACAGAGGTGTGGACATTACTTTCATGCACCTGGAAGAACGGGTGATAGCAGTTGCTCTGCTTTCTACAGCATCCCAAGAGTAGAGACAAACATGCAGGGAGAGGATGATTTGAGGGAAAAGATGAGCTGAGCCCCCAAACCAGCCCTCAGTGTAGTGGCTATGGCATCCATATCTCCTCAGGGATACAGCAGGACAGAGTACACCTGGAGGTGCAGTAGACAGAGTATGTGGAGCCAGGTATCTGTGTCTTTGTTGAGTGATCCAACCTCTAGGACATTGCTACAAAACTCCCACCATAGTCTAAGTTAGGCTGGGATTAGGAGCTCTCACTTGTTGGTTTAGTGAGCGAAAAGGCGGCCAACAGTTCGATTCCCTCCTCACTCACATCTGCAAGTTTCAGACAAGTCACAGTGGAGAACCCCAAATACATTGAGACACTTGGTCATCGAAGATATTTAACACTATAGTCACTCTAGGCCCAGTATAAAAAACACTAAGAGAATGGAACAGAAGTATAACAACACTATGTTAGAAGGAAAAATGCCATGCTGAAGCACTGCACAATCTCCTTCAGACTGCTGCTGCCTGCTGCCCAGACCTTGCTTCTATCAAATCTCTCCCTACCCATATCTCAACTTTCACTCTGGCAATGGTGTATTTCTACAGGTCTGGCCACAGGGACAACTCTTACAGGTCTTTATACTCCTTTCAGTTGAAAACTTAACCCTGTTCTTCACTGCCTCTATTTTCTCTCCCTCTCTGTGCTGTTGCCCAGCAGGGAAAACTGCCCTTTTATTACTTGTGGTAGCTCCAGGTAGTGTCTTTAAAGACATTTTGTACATATGCATAATGAGGCTACACCACCAACTCTACAAATGGTATAATTAAGGAAAAAAGGATAAAAAAATTCCATTATGATGGATTCTAAGATTCCTAAGGCATTTTCTCAGACCTTACAAAATCTACTAACCCTTCCAAAATCAACATATTATGTGATGTTGCGAACTTGAACTGCCTTCATATTTTTCAAAAAAATTCTTTTCCATTAAGACATTTAGAATTTTTCACAGAAAGAAGCCAATAACAACAAACAAGAAATATATTCATGTAAAAATACATGGCCTCTTACAGTGATCACAGTAAACAGAAAAATATCAATATCCGACAGTATTTTCTGCCAAATGATTTTTTAAAAAATTAAGCTTATCAGTTACGCTCATTATCCACATTTTTTTCACTCAGTAAAGCATTACCTACTGCATCCAGCATACTGGAAGATTAGCATCTAAACTGAAATCTAAAAACAGTCTGCTAATTATGACATCTTTCTCTTGCCCATAAAAAACCTCCATCCTGAGCTAGCACCTTAATGACAGAACTACCACTTTTTATGTTATGTGAAACATACATATGTCTGCTTTTTCTTTCCTAGAAGACCTGTTCAAAACAAAGAAGAACAATTTTTCTAGCACAAAATAACAATGGCCATTTGAATAATGTTATTAAAAACAAGATACCACAAAATAATGAACAGTATTTTTGTCATTTTCTCTTCAATCCTCCAGCCATTTATTTTACCTGGAACAGAACTTTAATCATGGCCTGTCAACTTTCTATCAATATTTAACATCTTGTGTTATCCCTAAATTATCTCCACTGGAAACACAAAATGATAGACTACTGCAGCTGATATTTTCACTTTGATTCTTAACACAGGATGGATGCAGGAATGAGACCAACATGTCAAATGCACAAAATTCAGTAATTTACAGGGGAAGAAGGGAGGCATATTGTAGTGAGAATTTATTGTTCAATTTTGTCCCTATATTTACTGTAGAGTTTATTTTTACTATACTACCTAATCTATAATATAAAAATTTACTACTTGCTTTCAGGGCTATTTATTTCTCTTTAAAAAAAGGAATGGTCTTCTGCCTCCAACTCCACTGAAGCATTTATTATAAATAAGCTATTCTGAGAGTAAAAAACTTAACTTTGCTAGATGAGGAGAAAGTTACCAGGGAATTCTGGTTATTAAGCAGTCCACATAAAGCCAGCTTCTCAACCCTAGTTCATCATCCACCTCGTTCATAACGTGATAAAGCACCTTCAAGTGTGGGACTAACTCTGATAACTCAGTCTGCATCCTGCTTGCCTTGGCCTCCTGCAATAACAGCAGGGCCCCACAATGTCACTGATTTTGGCTGGATGGGAATACCTGAAATGAGATAATTTTTTTCTGCACTATTTAATATTTGATCCCAAATCAGAGTTAAAGCAAAGGCATGAATTAGGCCCTGATTTGGAAAACACGCATCTCAGGATCTACATATTCATTAAGCTCTGTTCAGTTGAGCTACCACACAAGCCTCAATACCTCCTTGAGCTGGAACCCCACAAAGGATTCAACTTCCAGCAAATTCTACTGAAACTGAAGTAATTCAGTGGCCTTCAAAGTCACAACCAGTTCTAATCCACGCAAATAGATTTGTTTCCACAAGTACGCTACAGGATGAAAGCACACCCTTTGCATTGAGGCCACAGCCTCAGCTGCCACAAATCCACACTGCTGCAGTAGCAGCAATGGCTATTTACAAAAAGAGAAGAATGTGTTATTGCAAAGCAATCAGAATAATGAGCCTGATCTCTTATTGCTTATTACAGTCTATGACCACAAGTGTTAGGGAACACATCAAAGGAATTTACAATTCTCCTAGCATTTGTATTCACCTCTGTTCTCTGATTAAAAATTCAACAGTTCATAACATATTTCTCTCTCTGAGAGGATGAGAGATTCAGACTTTCAGTGTCAAGTGAAATTGAGAACGTGAATCACTCTTTGTACTACTGACTGAACAGGAATTAAGCATACATAACAATTTAAAACAACAGGGCAAAGAAATGTCCTTTTAGAAGAGATGATATATTGTCATCATGTGGGAATGTACCTTGAAATTCAACTTTTGTAACCAGGAAGACACACCTGGAAAAATAAGAGTGTTGGCCAAGTATTGATGTCAAAAGCCACATGCTTACGGAGTTCCTCTGAAACATCCAAGGGCACCTCTGCTGTAACCATGCAGAGTCATGTAAGTTCAGAAGCCAAATCCTGTTCCGGATCAAAAAGAGCAACAGAAAAAGGGCAAGGTCTACAGATCCTCCCTGGCTGGACCCTGCTACCTATAACAAAGCCTGCATGGCTGCTGACAGCACATTTAAAATTGCTGGGCCCTCTGTGTCTTCCCAGACTGGCACAGTACACTCCCAGGAGTAAGTACATTAAGTAATTAAAGCTTCCAAATGCTAGTAGGAAAGACTGTCCCAGTTGCATGCAAGATAGAGCATGCAATACATCTTCATACTCATGTTACGCAGATGGCAATACTTCACTTATTTTCTACTTTGTTAATTATCATGATGTTTCTATCTAATTGGCCAGCCAGGGCTTTGTGCAAAATATCATCCCAAAGACAGGAGAGGAGAATTTAGTAGCGCCACTGGACAGCAGGCTCAACACTCCAGGCCCCGATCCTCATCTTCCTTGATTGCTCTACACCCATTACTACTGTGGATGGCAATCCTCTCAATAGAGATGACAAAGCCTCTGAGAAATGCACAAACTGATTTTGAATCTTGTCTTCAGGCATACATTCAAAACCAGTAGCGGTAGGAAAATACACATCGAAGTCTAAACTGTTTTCTTTCCAAATTCAGAAGGGAACAGGTCTTTCTCACTACACATGCTCACCTACAAACAGCCACCAAGAAGACCTGGTAAGGGAGCAGAAGCTTAATGCCATGGACTCAGAAGTGACAAACAGCTCTGCATATATCCCTCCCTCCCCTCACACAGTCATATCATGACAACTAGGATAGGTTGAGGCTTGCATGAAACCAGCTCACAGAGAAGTCAACAGCAGGGCAAAGCTGAGCAAGGCACAGGTGATGCTGAAGGGCAAAGAGGAGCACTTTGAAGAGTTTACAGTCATTTTTCTGATAAGATCAGGAAAAGTCCCATGACTGGAAACAGTCTTCTATATAAGTGGATATTTTTCAACAATTTCTCACTCAGTCCCTAGTTTTCAGACTGCCTCTCACCTGACACTATGCTCTTATGTTGCTGAACACCTGCCTGTCCATGGGAAGCACTGAATTCCTTGTTTTGCTTTGCTTGCATGCACAACTTTTAATTTCCCTATTAAACCACCTTTATCTCAATCCATGGATTTTCTCACTTTTACCCTTCCAATTCTCTCCCTGATCCCACTGGTGGGGAAATGAGTGAACGGCTGTATGCAGCTTGGTGGCTGGCAGGGGTTAAATCACCAGTGTGACATTAATGAATTGCAGCAGTGTTGGACTCTGGCTTTGCAGGCATGACTGACCAGTACCAGAACAATGCAGTGTAAGAAAAAGGCATACAGAGAAAACCAAAATCCTAACAAAACACACAATTACTAACCAGCTACAGAGGCTGTGAACTTTCATCACATTTCCTTTTTAAGCAAGGACAACGCCTAATGTTTTTAGAAGGCCCAGCCTTGCCCTCTGATGATTTTTGCTATGCTAAGAATAAAATGAATGGAAGACAAAGAGCTTGGAGGGAAGGAGGGGAGGTGGGCAAGTTTTTCCATGAATAAGCAGCAAAATCCCCTGTCATGTTGCCTTTGACAATGCTGCACACTAACTACTGAAGTTAATTCAGTAACTTGGAAAAAGCCCTGGATGAAACCTGAATTAATATGGATGGGGAGTTAGTAAAAGCTCTTCAACCATGTGCTTTGTTTTCTCTAAAGCTCTGAGGCACTGGAAAGTGGCCTCATATCTGACCTTTCCCCTCCCTCCCCCAGGAAGATCTAGTTTCAATGCTGAGAACAGCTCAAAAGAACACAGTTTTCTGCTACTTCTCATAAAACAGTATGCTCATGTGCCACAGTTCTCCCATCTCCCAATTAAAAATAGGTATTTGTGACGCAGTGCCTCTAAACAGGGAAAACTCAAAAAAAAGAAGAAAAGAAAAGAAAAAAAGACAATAACACTGCCTAAGCTTGAAATTCTTGTGCCTTTCTTCACTTCTTACCATCTCATATAGAAGCCAAAAAGTCTTTAAAAAATGTTTAATGCACAATATATACCAAATATACACTGATACACTACTAATTGTCTTCTAGGACTTAAAGTGGAAAAGTAAATTTATTATGTCCCCTTCTCCCAGACTGCTTTTGGACTGAAAACCTCCCTATCTTATCCCTCTCTTTCTGCAAAAATCTCACTGTGCATCTTAAACCAATAGATGTTTCCTCAGGAATTTATACGGAATTCTCCTTCCTTTGCAGCAAGAATTCATTTTATGACTGCAAATTCAGAACATCTTTGCTGCTGCCACAAAAGACATGGTGGGTTCCCTCAATGCAATTACATCCTATCTTGTGGAGGCCACAGAGAGAAGCAGCAGGGGTTTGTTTGGGGTTTGTTTTGGTTTAGGTTTTTTTTGGTACATTGTTTCAGTGAAAGAAGCAGATTGCATTCTTTGTCCCCCTCCATTTTCACTGCTCATGCAATATGCATTTCATCCACACATGGGTATAAATATTAGTTCTGTCATTGCTGAAAGACACAAGTTACAGATTGAGAATCAAGAGTTCCATCCTGGTATGAGTTTATCAAAGGATCTCCACTAGCACATGGCACCAGACACCACTGAAGATAAAATGCATATTATGATGAAGAAACATGATTACAGACTCTAATCTGCTGCACTAGAGATGATTTTCTTTTCCACCCCCTCTGGGCATTAGCTACACTTTCCACAGCCAGAAACAAAAGGAATAGTGAAGATTCTTCCCTTTTCTTCCAGACCCAGTTAATCTAGGCTAATCCATTTCTGTGAAGTAATACCATCAAATTTCTTCTGACATGATTTAAATTTATTAAGAGCTTCCAAGATACTATATTCTGTCAGGACACTGAAAACATTTTCAAATAAGTGATTGTGAAGACAATAGGAATATTTAATGAGAACCGGCACTGTGGTCATGCAGTCTAAGATAGCTTGAAAAGTAACCTGATGTGTTTTAAAGGTGAGAATAGGTTTTCTGTGAAGCAAGTGCTTTATTGTATTTGTACTATCCAACTTCTTCCACCTCCAGGATACACAAAGAAGATATGCAAAAATAGGTGTCCTAAGGAATAATGTTGGAAACAAAACAAAGGTAAGAATAAAATACACAAAATGGAAATGAGACAAGTCTAATGAAGGGAGACAGAGGAGCCGCAATAAAGACAATGATGAGAATCAGAAAGCCCCCTTTCTAATATTCTAATATCTTCAAGATAGAGCAATTAAAAAACAGTAAATAAGAAAGCACACAAACATTTAAAGGAGAGGGGGAAAATAGAGCAAGAAAGAGTATCTGAATTTTTCTTTGTTAACTGAATTCATCACTGTGAAAATGAAGTTTCCAAAACTATTCAAAAAGGGGATGTATTTCCCACATAAGTCTGGGTCAATACAGCAACCAAAAAATCACCTGTAATTTATTAACACTTAGCAGTTTGCTTCATTATTCACAGCTCCTTTTGTTCACAAGTATTTTGGGCAAGGAAACTTCTCTCACTACTATAGTACCAAAGGATCAGTGGGATCTTGCTAAATTGCCCCTTCCCTATAGAAATCTATTTAAAATGCTACTTTTACTCACAAGTTTCTATGTTTTTGTTACCAGTTACATGGCTGGCTAATCCCTCAGCTCATGGTACCCTAACCTTTCCATAGCAAACTAAGTAGTATGACAGAGGTTGCCATTTTCAGGCTGGAGAAGGATATCAAGAAAACATGAGCCTTTAAGAAACAATAATCCTGTTTTCATGACAGCATCTCTTACACAGACTGAAAAACAAGGTAACTGAAACAAAGCGAATGTCCTTACAACAAGGAGAACTGATTCTCCAAAGTACTGTTTGATTGTTCCCATGAGGGTTTGGTGACACTGCAGTGTTTTTTCAATGTTACTGAAACCCAACAGATCATTTGGTGGAGGTGGTATTTGAAGGCTTTTTGGGTGCCCAATGAGTGAAATAAAACTATGCATTATGTTCAAGAGAGACTATTTCACTCTGAAGAACAGCCAGTTTAGGCAGAATGCCTTCAGCTGTCACAGAAGTGTGAAAATATTTCTTCCAAATTTACAAATCTGGCAAGTTATGTACCATATTCACTTCTAGCAGTATCACCTTCTAACTATATTCCCAATTTTCAGTCCTTAAGTCAATCACACCAGGCCTAGTCCTGCAGTGCTTTGTTGCAAGGGCAGGCAACACAAGTGATTTGCTGCTGTCCAAGGGCATTTTTTCACAGAGATAAGGACCACTCATAAATAACAGCCTGAAGTCATAAGCAAACACCACATTTTGGGAAACTACCCCTACATAACCAAAGTTACATTATAAAGAAGAAATATCTTATATAGACAGGAATAGAAGAGAAAGAGGGCTATGCATCTACAAGGAAACACAGTTCTTTTGATGTGCTCTAAGACCATCGGCAGTGTGAAACTGTCCTTTCAGTGTGCCCTGTCCCTGTTCACAGCATTCATACCCAGCTCTGTTTCCAAAAACATTTCTGAAACTTAGTATGTTATAAAGAAGACTTGAGCAGTATGTAAGCTGAAAGAATGAATAATAAGGGAGGAGAATAACTTTTAAGACTGTTTATTTTCACATAAACTGGAAAGTGATGTAATGACATTTAATCCTGACATCCTCTTAGGGCATGGGACCCTAAGAACATCAGATGTCTTGTCTGAGGGGACAGATCTCAGTGAAGATAACATCTTCAAATGCATTAAAAACACTACCTGCATGAGACAATCATGTTTCTGATAGAGAATGCATGCATGCCATAGCAGCCTGAGCAACCAGGCTGCAGCCACCTCTGATCTGAACTAGTCATGTGACTTTTGACTGAAACCCCTTTAAAAAACCAAACTCACAGACGAGATCAAGTAAAACAGATCTGAGATTCCATTTCTGCTTCTTCAGTAAATGCAAGTTGTCCTAATCACACACAACCACCTTCACACCTCAGTGAACAAGGAACCATGAAGATGAGCACAACTTACATCAGGGTAAGACTCCAAGGTATTTTCCATATTGTGTATCCATGAGTTTAAAAAAAGGCATCAAAAACCAACAAACCCAAGACAAACAGTGAAAGAGAGTCAATTCATGAAGAAATGTTTTGCACACATTTGCAAAGTTACCAGGTGCTATATCATTCAACAATGGCAAAGTACGTTCATTGCAGTATTGCACCTTACTATATTTATCCATTTCCACTTTTTGCATAATAGCACAGAAAATAGCTCAATAAAACACCTTTGTGTAACTGTCACCAGTTATTCCTGAATGATATTATTCCCCCAAAATAATTTCATGATTCCTATCTGGGAATTAGAAAAAGCCACTTAAAAGCCCTGTTTTTGTGATGAATGGAAGTCACAGAATAATCTTTTGAGGCCTGGAGAACAGTACAATCACATTAAATTCCCTCAGCTCAAGAAATGTCATCTTTACATCAGCTGGTACAAAAAATTGTTTCCAGCCTGAGGCAGTTATGATAAGGGATTTAGAAGTCATCACCATGTGGGCCATGAGATATAAAGGAATGCATCAATGCATATAAAGTGTCTGCTGCTCACAATTTTAGAGCTAATGTTCTCACAGCTGCGCATGACTTAGACCAGCTGGGAAGAAGAAAGGGACTAAGTGAGTCACTAGAAAGATCTAGTATTTTGTCTAACCTGCATTTAGCACTCCAGCAGCAGAACTGCTGGTAAGCAAAATAAGATCAGATCATTATCCAGCAAGGGACAGGGCTGTATGGTCTCTTAGAAGCACAGCAGAAAACACACAGTCTTGGAAGGAGGCAGGAAAAGATGGCATTTCAAGTCCTCCCTGCGCACTCCTAAGATACTACCAGCAGCTGAAACAGCGCTCAGTGCAACTGAGGTGGGTCACGGGTCACACAAAATTACCACAGGCCATCTGGCACTCCCAAGCATGCCTGCGCTGCTGCGTGTACAAGAGGGAAAAGCTTTTGGAAAGCCTAACTCAGCAGCCTTAGCACAGCAGTTCTCCTATGGCAGACATCAGGGTTTCTGTAATATGGCATACAGGGCACAAACAGCTCAAGACGAAACCTTACCCCCACAGAAGGGTCTGTAGATGGCCAAAGAGGGGCTTTTTCACAAAAACGCTCAATAGTTGCAAGCTTGTGCTTGTAGGCTTTGTTGTTCTTCAACAGCACAGTGACAGGCTGCAAACAGAGTTCTCGGTGGGTGCGGGAGGTTAAAAAGCTGTAGTTGGATGCAGGGACCTCACCTCACGGTAGAAAGTCATTGCAGTCTTGAGAATCATAGAATCAACTGTGTTGGAAGAGACCTCCAAGATCATCAAGCCCAACCCTTGATCCAACACCACTGTGATTACTAGATCATGGCACTAAATGCCACATCCAGGCTCAGCTTAAAAACCTCCAGGGATGGTGAATCCACCATCTCTCTGAGCAGACCATTCCANTGCTGGCCACACTATTCTCGATACAGGCCAGATGCCATTGGCCTTCCTGGCCACCTGGGCACTGTTGGCTCATGTTCAGCCTCCTGTCAATCCAAACCCCCAGGTCCCTTTCTGCCTGGCTGCTCTCCAGCCACTCTGTCCCCAGCCTGTAGCACTGCATGGGGTTGTTGTGGCCAAAGTGCACAACCCGGCACTTGGCCTTGTTGAACTTCATCCTGTGGGAAGCAGCCCATCTCTCCAGCCTATCCAGGTCTCTCTGCAGAGACCTCCTGCCCTCCAGCAGGTCGACACTCCCTCCCAACTTGGTGTCATCAGCAAATTTGCTAAAAATGGACTCAATCCCCTTATCTAAATCATCAATTATGATGTTAAACAAAACTGGGCCCAACACTGACTCCTGGGGGACACCACTAGTGACTGGCCGCCAGCTGGAGAAAGGTTTAAATGCCTAATTGATTAGCAATGAAGGCAGCCCCTTCTGGGGTTTCTGCTGCCTCAGGGCGCGGTTCTCCAGGACACATCTCACTCTTGCATTCTGAGTGCCTGCAGAAGGATGAATGACAGTCCCAAGATCTTTGGTTCCTTCTGATATTTTATTTGCTCTCTACATTTCCCCCCCAAGACATAATTTTGCTTCTGGGATGCTCTTTCATTATATATCATATCTATCAATAGTTGCTTAGGCTATGGGTCAGGTATAATGTTTCACGTTAGCTTGCAATGCCACTGAGGAAGTATTTGGTATGCCAAATAAAACCAGTTCTTAGGGCAAATATCAAATCATTTACAGCACACAAAAAGCCCCACACAAAAACCAAACAAAAAAAACCAAACCAAACCCCACCAAAACCCCCAAAACAAACAAAAAACCCCAAGCCGACCAAATTTCAGATTACATTCTCTTCAAACAATTCCATGATATTCATTTCATCTTCTTAACAGTGCAAACTTTCACAGGTTATCAGTCTCTAATAAGTTTCACAAGGGCAATATATTCCAAATATATGTCTATGAATATATAGCAGACAGATATTTGAAAATAAAAGCATTATTATTTCACCCTAAATCTCGTGAAGCCAATTTGTACCACTAGGTTAACCTTAGGTGTCTTTGGTATAAAGCAATGTAAAGGAAGACTCTTTCCCTCTACTACTACAAGAAGAGCATAGCAGTGTCTCCAAAGGTAAGAATGAACTGAAATAAACAGTCTTTTTGTTTCATGTTTCAGTGATGGAACTGAATTCCAGTTTTTGCACAGCACTTTTTAAGACAAGTGCATTTACTGTGGAACCTTTATTAGCTTCTGCAAGGGCAATGCTATGAAAGATGTTTTAGAATTTTTACCTTGTTCTACACATTTGTTCTCATTTCTCCAGCTATCAAATACAGTTCTCATACAGATCAATCTTCCTATGAGCACATATTCTCACAACCCCTCTGCAATGGAAGGGAGTCAAACTGAAGCTAGGACAGAGATTTAGTGAGATACATGGCACATGTAAAATGTGACAGATGCACAATGCCTCATGTCACATGACTTGCACTGAGGTACATAAGAGCTAGAGAATAACTCAGACAATGATGACTTTTCATGCAGAAATACATATCAAAGGTTTCGTCTTCATTTAAAAGACAGGCAACTTTATTGGTATCTTCAAAAATAAGTGAATACTTACTATGTCAAGCCTGGTCTTGGATTCCCACATCTAAACAAATGTCACTTAGTACACTCTTTCCACCTACATTTTTTTAAAAGGTGTTTATTGGTACCCCACACATTTTTTCAATATTTGCCCACTTTTATCTAAGTCTTGCTTTAGGAGATACCATTTAAGCATAGAGTCCCAACCAAATCTTCTGCTTTTATGGTTTTATAACACTCTTTCCTAGGCACCATTTACATGAGTTGAGCTCACACATGGCAGAACTTGACGGTTCTTGATAGAGTTGGAAGGTTAAAGTCAACTTTATTCATGGTAATGATACAAAGTGCCAGTAGAGCCCTGACTTGGTGTGGAAAGAAGCAAAATGAAAAAAACACTTTATGTGAAAGAAAAAGGGTCCCACTATAAGATGCTCAGCTGAATTTTAATGAGCTAGATCAGACTACTATAGTAAACTTCCCCTGCATAATCCCTACTAAATGGCTCAAGTGATGAGCTCAAGTTACCTAAGCAAAACTTCTTGCACTTCGTACAGACAGATGTCTCTGCTGAACACACTCTCATTATCCTAATCCTGACTGACCACTTTTGCACATCTCCTACTTACTAACAGAAGATAAGTGATTTGCAAGGTCTACCATGGAAGCCATGGCAATGGTATTTACATTCTCAAAAGAGCAGCCAGTGATCTAATATACCAACATATTGGTGTCTTGGAAAGAGATAGCCAGCAGCATTATTAAACATGCCATTTTTTTTCTTGAAGGATACTGTCCTCAACAGCTGTCAACACTGCTCAGAATATAACCTATATTTTAAAGGGAAAAACAATGTCAATCTGTATACTTTGTAGGTGTTTTGCCTTCTTTGGGGTGTAACTAGTATATACTGAACATATTTCAGTTTTTTGTCATGCATATTTTCCCTTTTTTCCTTTAGGTGCAAGGCTGTCAGAAGAGANACTGATAAAACTGATATTTTTAAAACTCAAATCTTCATTAAAGTTGTTTTGGTCTGAATTTTATTCATTCATTTTCTTCTGTTGCAAAAGTGGACAAAATTACATTTCTAAGAATTGTACTTTACTTTGAAGCTATATTTTAAATTGAAGAGTTCTGAATCTAGGCTGTTTCTATTTGAAACATTACCTAGCAAAATGGTATGTTTCATCTGGAGAAAAGCTTTAGAGGCTTATTTGAATTCATACTACCCAGACTTGATCCTCTTTTGGTTTCAAGAGCATCCTCAGAAGTGCATCCATGAGCCAGATGCAAATTCTACCACTGTCAAAAATGTAAACTTAAAACTTATTGTTTAAACTTTTCTCAGGGGCTCTTTCTTTAGTTTATGAAATATATAAAGGAGTAATTTGAGCATCTATATATGAAGGCCAAAAAAGGAGAAAGACTCTCAAGTTACTTCTTTAAGCAGAAGTGGAGAGGGGAAGCCTCTTGGGCTCTGGCTTAGGTTTTTCCTTTATTCAAGCTGTAAAGCAGGTGCAGTTAATTACTTTAAGACAAAAAAACTTTAAAAAACAAATACCTATAACCACTTCATTAGCATAAATATATTTTTCAAGACATATTATCTTAGCGACTTCTTTGTGATAAAAACATTACAGATTTTCTCTTTCCACCAATATTAAAATAAATTCTTAGCCCTTAATTACTTGAGATGGTCTATTTTTAGACTAATATCATTTGCACATATTGAAAAACAGGTTCAGAACTGAATCTTCACCATCTGGGATCTTGGCCTGAAATGTAATGAGTTTTTTTGAGGGGAGTATTTTGTTGGCTTTATTTGGTGACTTTTAGGGGCTTTTGCTGGGGGAGGGGGAAGTGCTGTTACTGGGATCTGGGGTTTGGTTCATTGGTTGGTTTATTTTTTCTTTTTTCTTTTTTTATTCTTAAGTTTGGAAGCGGAACTTTAGAAACTTGGCAACATCACAATGGTCTGTTAGAGAAGCTGATGGCAAGCTCTGAAGAGTATGTTCAGTGCACCAGTTCAGCTGCAGCAATGTTCTTGTTCCTGCTGCATTTGTGTCCTCAGCACAGGCTGGGGAGAACATTTACTTCAGGAGCAAAACTTTGAAGCCTGTAGCCCAGCTGCAACAGAGAACCTAAACTAAAACAAGCCCATGTCTGTGTGGTACAGAGGAAGTCAGCCTTTACACACAAAAGCAATAAATACATTACAACAGTTGACAACTCTTAATCTCCTACAAATTGGCCAACCACTGTTTTAAACTACTGTTTGGAGGCATTAAAAATGCCTCCAAAACATCAAGTAGTGCAAAAAAATGTTTAACTTTTAATCCTTTCCTTGAAATGATACTCCTTACAGAAGCAGGATGAATACTAGCAGTTCAGCATGAAAATTTCTTCCAAAAATAGAAGGGAAGAAAAAAGCACGCTGTAAGCTTATGAACACCACCTATAAAGACATATAAAAAGTTGCTGCAATTTAAGAAACTGATGCAGAAAAGTCCAGATAGACAACCCAGAAATATAAAACATGCCCCTCTCTCCCAATAAATAAATAAAAATAAACAATGACTGCAAATTCTATCTGATAAGTCCCTGGAAGGAGAAAAAAAATATGCATGTTCTCCAAGAATTTAACATTTAAATAGAAATTTACTTCCTTCTGAGAGCCTGATATGTCAATTAAATCCATACAACTTAGAATTATCAAAATATGACACACAACATACTGGGTTGGAAGAGACCCACAAAGATCCAGAGAGTGCTTGTGAATGGAGCTGCATCCAGCTGGTGGCCGGTCACCAGTGGTGTTCCCCCAGGGGTCTGTGTTGGGTCCAGTCCTGTTTATCATTTTTACTGATGTTTTAGATGAGATGATTAAGTCCATCATCAGCAAATTTGCTGATGACACCAAGTTGGGAGGGAGTGTTGACCTGCTGGAAGGCAGGAGGGCTCTGCAGAGAGACCTGGATAGGCTGGAGAGATGGGCTGATTCCAATGGGATGAAGTTCAATAAGGCCGAGTGCCGGGTCCTGCACTTTGGCCACAACAACCCCATGCAGTGCTACAGGCTGGGCACAAAGTGGCTGGAGAGCAGCCAGGCAGAAAGGGACCTGGGGGTACTAATTGACAGGAAGCTCAACATGAGCCAAC
>VWZD01009094.1:817553-842349 GCA_013396695.1 Sakesphorus luctuosus | reverse complement strand
CCATCCCTGGAGATTTTTAAACTGAGATTGGACGTGGCACTGAGTGCCATGATCTGGTAAATGGATTGAAGTTGGACCAAGGGTTGGACTTGATGATCTCGGAGGTCTTTTCCAACCCAATCGATTCTATGATCATCAAGTCCAACTCAGCCCTGCACAGGACCATTGCTAAGAGTCACACCATGTGCCTGAGCATTGTCCAAGCTAAATGAAGACTACGGCTTTCAAAAAGTCAATGCACTGAAAGTCCTTAAGACTTGTCCTAAAATTATGGACTGGAGCATATGGGAGAATAAATGTTATTAAGAAGGCGTTAGGAAGCTCACATATACATATACACATATACATCTTCCATCATTTTTCATTCAGATCTGAATTACTTTCAAAGTTAAGAGTTGAGCAAAATAAATACTTCTATATTCAAAACTATGAGTGAGCAAAACAATATATATAAACCCTCTCTTTATCAATACAACAAAAAAACAGTGAGGGCAACAATTAATTAATTGTACCTACTCAGTAATGGAAATGGTGCTAATCTGGTGCAATGAGTTTTATTAAGACTCAAACTCCAATTACTACCTATGAAAGCCTTTTTCAATACAAACACAGGGCAAAGTTCACTAACACAGAAGATTCCTTTTCAACAGCATTGTAATATTTCCTAATCATATTTCAAGGAAAAGCCTAAAGTTGGAGCGGGTCATGTAGACCCTCCCTTATGCAGTGAGAGGAGGAAATATAAATGTTAGCATTTGTTTAAAAAAAAAAACCCAAAGCCATAAAACTATGTAAAATTGATATTGAGGTTTGATTCTTGAACTATCTCTACTGTTGTCTTGGTTTCTATTCACTTTCCACAATACCCTAAACTCGCATTTTTTCAAAACTCTTGGATAAATTGTCATTACTTGCTAAAGACATCCAGAATTCTGGTTAAGGATTCCTTGGCCCTGCTCAGAATTGGGTTTTGCAATGTAACAGAGGGGGGATTTTTCAACCAGCTGTCATATCTCCAATACTTTGGGGGTTCTGGGTGCTTAAGAAGTCACACCTCTGGCTACAGGACCACAGGCAGAGCTGGAGTGAGCCACAATAACCCCATGCACTTTTATGCATATCAGTGCTGCATTAACAAGCATTTTTAAGATTTTAAAGTTTTCCATTATATCATCCTTACCTATGTAGCTTATCCTCCAGAATCTCCATGTACTTCTCAGCATTTTCTCTTACACTGGTCACTACAAAATAAAGGTCAAAGTTAGGTAATGGTATAGCTTTACAGTTTTGTGGGAGGTTTCCTTTCTTTTCTTTAAACCAACTCAACTCTTACCCACATATTTTACATATATCAGTTAGGAACAGAATTCCATTTATCTTTTTCACATTCAAATTGCAGTGTGGGTGTCTTCACCTTTTTTTCTATTGTAACTGTCTTACAATAATATATCTAGTAATGAATGTATTAACCTCGTGGTTGTGCCAGAAAAATGGTAAAACTAACAAAGGCACAGTTTGTAGAAGTTTCCTCTTGATAAAAAAAGAAAAATATCACCCCCACAAAAAAAGAAACACCACCCACACAGCTAGGGCCTCCCCTTTACCTTTAGGAGAAGCAAGAGAGCCCAACAAATGCATAACAGTCCTTTCAAATGTTATGAATCTTGTATCAAACTTTTTCTGATAAAACCAAAAATCTATAGAATGGAAAGAAATCCAGACAGTTATGAGATTCAAGTTGGCATTTTTTGTAGTTTGGTGTTTTGGGGGGTTTCATGTGTTTGTTTTGAAGTTCAGACCTAGATATTGCCTGAATGAGTCCCTTCAACTTCTTCACCCAGAAGAAACTCCATGGTACAAACCAGAAAAAGGTAAACCGCCTCCAGGAAAACAGAGGCTTTTAGATAATAGCCACTTTCACATTATGGTAACTTTTTCCCCCTCCCTAACAGCTGTTTGCCAGCTTCAAGTCTAGTAGAAGTGTAAAACAGTCTGTCTCTTTTAAAGTCTTAACTCATTGTACATCAATTAAATATATATTTTATATGAAGATGCATCCTACAAAGCATCACTGCTTTTACAGGCTAAACGTGTTACATGAATCAGGTACCCTCTGAATTTACCCACTCATCTCCCCCACAATACAATGCCCGTGAGCACACCTTACACATATCAAGTGCTTTGCATATTCCTCACTTCTCCCTTCATTGTTTGTTTGTTGGTATTTTTTCTTCACAAAGTAGAACGTCACACACACTAAAGCCTAAGCTGAAAACTCAGCATTAATCAGATCAGCAGTGCCAAAGTTTAGTTCACACACACACAGGAGCACACCAAGGCAATACCATTAGCAGTGTGCATCAGGGTCAATGTACCATTGACTGTCTGCAGCTGGTGGTGGTCACCTGGTCACACAGCAGTCACATATCACTGAAGCACTCTGCATCCCAATAGCAAGTAAAGAACACATTTTACAAAGCTGATTTACTTTTTAATTGTTTTGTTGTTGTGTTTATTTTATGAGTTCACTGGATTAGCAAAAAAACAAACAAAAAACCAAACTCACCACAACTCCAATACTCTGGAAGCAGAATTCTGCAATCTTATATTGTACATAGACAACTGCATTAGTTTATACATTCACAAATTCAACTGACCATTAGAAGAGTGTCAGTAGATGTTATTAAAAAGGTTCTATAGGAAATTCTGCAACAGCACTGGAGACTCCTAGCTTGTAGCAGTTTTGTATCAACTATAGGGCTTAGTACAAGCTCAGTTTCCTTATCATGCTTTTATTCCTACACTTCCTGCAGAACTGCAGAGAGTTTGCAAGACTCACGTCTTCCTTTAATGACACACTTTAATGGCCAACACTTTTTTCAAACTCCCTATCCATTAAACCCCCAAAGTGCTGACCTGAGGCCCTTTGCATACTTTGACAGCAAATAGCTTCAAAGCGTACAGGTGCCACACTTCCCCTTCTCTCACCATTGTCACAGTGTCCTTCAACATGAGCTGTCACCACTTAGGGGTTTATTCTTTTGGATAATAGAGTCAGCAGATATTATTAATTTTTGGAGAGGGATGAGAAGAGGTGGAGAATCTGTCTCACACTCACTTTGTTTCTAACCAATATAGTGACTTCTTACATTACATGAAAGATAAACCTTGCTTTCAATTTCTCCTGCTGTGCTTGTCACTTTTTAATTGGGTTTGATCTGATGGAGTAATTCGCACTTTCACAGTTCAGTCCTGCCCCTACATGCAATTTTACAATGCCCTTGAAGCACACAGCTTAATATATCAGCATTATTCAATGACAAAAAGTAATGGACAAGAATACACCACTAGTCAAAAGTAGGTCAGTAAAAAGCTAACACTCATTTGGAAATCACCTCACATCACTAAACCCCACTCTCTCCTGTCAAACATTTTAACTACATTAAAAGAAATGCAAACTTTGCTGCTGAAAGAGAAAGCTCCCCAGACTAGCTCTGTCTCCTTCCCTTTTTCTGCATGTAATTGGAAAAGCTGTGACCTGGAGATTTTGCTGGAAGGAAAACACAGCTTAAAAATCTGATTAAGGTTCCTTCCCTCGCAACAAACTGTAAACAGCACTGCAACAAATACAGAAATACTTTCAGCCTTTTAGATCATCCATTGAAACAGAAGACAAGCAACAAATTAGCAGATTTTTTTGTTCTAATGTAATGAATCTATTCACCAACACTTCAAAGCAAAAAGATGCATACAGGAAGCTGCGTATGCCTTCAATCTGGCCAAGGAAGTACTAGATGACAGAAAAAAAAAAGAAATAATAATGTATGAGATTCTTTTCTGCGAGCCAAATGGTTTATTTTTATATTTAAGTGAATGGGATTGCCTTTTTTATCAGTTCTCTGGGGATTTACATGCTTAGCTCATATTGGCCTTGAGGGGAGTTATTAAAATAAAGAAGTATAAATACTCTATTAAAATAAATAAATATAAATACTCAGAAAAGATCAGACACCAGAGAATTAGCAAAGACTAAAAATAAACTTTTCTTGTGATGTCGTAATTGAAGAAAAGTGAGTCAGCATTTCTTTCTTTTATTTTATCATAAATTTTTCTTCCTCCTTACAGCAGCAGACAATGTCCAGTCTAGGAATCAGTCCTGGTCAGACACAGCTGAGGAGCAGCACAACTCCCGTTGTGGCCTTTTAGTTGTAACAGAGCATAAATCTGCCATTTTAGAAGCTGCATAAATATCTTTCAATAATTAACCCACATAGTGTTCTTTTAAAGTAACATCACATGTCATTTCTCATCTGAAAGCAGCCCCAGTGGGGTAATGCTATTTCTATTACTTACAAAGATTATTCTAGCCTGCATATGAATGTGTATCATCGCTTTTATTCTTTGGTCTTTCATTCTTTGATCCTCAAAAACTGAGATTAAAAAAACCTATGGACCGTGATATATACTTTGGATTCTATGACCAGTATTTTCTAAAACTTTCTGAAAACTGAGTATCTGACTGGAGACACCTTGAACCCAGTATTCATATGGGCTTTCCAGATGTGCTTGGCAACTCAGAAGAATAAGTCTTTAAAATTGACTTAGGGGCCTAAAAGAAACCGGTAGACAATATTACAGTAGTTTTTAAAGTGCTACTCTACAGATCTGTAGTTCTCTCCCAGACAAGTGATGCACTGAGTCCCAGAGATACAAAGTCCAAAGTCATTTTTTTGCCTTCCATTCTAAAAGGCATTATTTTGAGGTATTTTTTTCTTTCTTTTTCCTTTTTTTTTAAATGGGTTGACAGTATGGATGAATAGTATGAACACACTGTTTTACACAAAATTAAAGGTTGGCAGAGCTGCAATGGCTGATGGAAGATCAAGACCCAGCATGAAAAGAACTGCCAGACATCACCTGCCTGCACAATGAAGCTGAAGCCTACGAAATTAGCCTCTCTGATCCAGAAGCATTATGTTCCTTCTCAAATACTTTATTAGTCAGGTAGAGCAAAACTCCCACTGGCTTCAATAAGATTTTTGCCTGACTGAAGGATCTAAGATGAGATTTGTCTCTTAAGAATAATATAAAAATAAAAGTAACTGCATGGACATACACTGATCCACCTGAGGCAAACTCTGAGGGCAGAATTAGGTGTGAACAAGGCTGATACGTTGCTTTTCCTGTCACTATTCTAATTTTTAAATAGATAAATTGTTATTAATGCTAAGAGAAAAGCAAAAGCAGAGAAGGGTTCTATGAAAATGATTCTGACCTTTCCTCTCATGGAAGATATACTACGTTTATGCGCAAAGTTGGGATCGGAAAAAATGAAGAATGGCTTCAATACATTTAAAAGACTCAGACTTCAGAGATAACATGTCAGCGGCTCAACTACATGTCAAGACGATTTCTCAAGCCCCAGTAAGAAGATTTTGGATTACAGAATGGTAAGGAATTTTGCATCCTGCAAACAGATAGGAGAAAACCCCAAAGAACAAGTTCTGTGTGAAGAACAATGGCCTCTCTCCACTGCATTTTGCCAAGGAACTCAAGTAGAAAGAACAAAAATGGCCAGGATTAAAGAGAGGAAAATAAGCACTTTGATAAAAAAGTGCAAATACTCAAAAAAGGGGAATGAAATTCTGCGCTGGTTCACTGACTGTCTTTCAGTAATGAAGTAAATAGCAAGACACGTAGTTACTACTTGTCTCTTCCAGGAATTGTGGTTTGTTCTAAGGAATGTGCTAATCCCCAAAATATCATTGCAGAACAACACAAAATTCTCCTGAGGAAATTACTGCCACCAGATTTGAGGTGGCTAAACAGGAGTCCAAATGGACTGGTTATTCCATAAATAGAAACACTACATAAAATTGAACTGGAGAGACAAAAATTGGTACTGAACATGCAAGAAATTTAAGCCAGACATTTAAAGACACAACCTAATCTTACTTAATGGAGTTGAAAATACTCTGCCTAATTGGGGATGATTCCATAACTCAGTCCCAAGGTTTTTCCCTTCTTCTGAAAACAGATGGCTTGGAGAACAAGGTACTGTCATTCCACACAAATGGAAAGCTGTGCTTTGTGGTGGCACGCCACCAGCAGGCAGTTCAAGCAAAGCAGTTCTGCTGGGACTGAGATGTGTGAATGCAGCAGGGCTACACTATGCAGGGCTGCCAGACAGTCTCAGTCCCTCTGGAGGGAAAAGAGTCGGCAGCAACTGCTGGGTGATTCGGTAATGTTGATCTTATGATAACCCATCCCACAAGAGAACAGGGGGCCTTCAGGAATCTATAGTCCAATGCCACTTCACTGCTTTCAGAGCTCTCAGATGGATGCAGTATGTTGTGTCTTGTCCATATGAAGATTTCCATTAATATCACTTGCCTCTCCAACATTAGATGGTCAACTGCTCTGACACTAGAGGGCAGCTCCTCTGATAAATAGAAATAAACAATTAAAGGTTCTGTCGGAGCATCACTGTCTTAAAATACTTTGCTCACCTTCGTATTTAAAATCTTATAGCATACCTCCAATTCATACCCTTTAACTGTGGAAAAATATGGAAAGTAATAAAAATATGTGAAGACTAATAAAGAAATACAAAATTGGCAGAACACAGGACAGCATAGTATTTTCCCATTTATGGTACACTGAAACAGGAAAAGACTAAAAGTACAGTGTGAACAATTCGTCTTCCTCAGGAAATTCCCTTCAGAGCTGTGGATACAGAAAGTCTACTGTTAAATTTCTCTCAAACAGGTTGGTACATCCTGAATAGGAAGAAGCACAGTCTAACCTCTAGACATGCTGGGAGTGGGTGGGCACTGCAAACCCAGGAGAACCAGCTTCTTCTCTCTAGGAGATCCCATAAAGGCCAAGTACCAGCTCATTTGGAGAGATGGTCGTATTTTCCACATTGCAGAAGTAGGCAAGGAACACACTCCATCTGCTTGTGTCTCTGCCTACAAGGCTCTCAACATTCAATTCGAGCCTGCAATGAGACAAGTGATACCTTGCCTTTGATGTAAAAAATTACAGTTAAACATAGATAACATATAGATAGAAAATACTGATTTTAACTGAGATACCACATTCTGCTCTCAAGTTAGATGTCAAGGAGGATATCAGGTATGGAAAAATCTCAGCATGAACAGAAATCTGACAAAGAAATAAACCCCAGAAAATAGATCTTACAAAGATAAGTGACAGGAGGTGCTAGCAGCTCTGCCTATAACAACTGACAATTCTGTCTCTCTGTGGAAAGCATGAAAGATTTGCAGAGGTGACAGGGAACAGGGGGAAACCACCCTGCATTAAAAGGCACATTTGAGAAACACACATTCCCAGAATTTGCTTCCTGAACCTTCTTTTTTGTATGCGGCACTTTTCATCCAAAGAGACAGGTGACCCTTCAAGTTCTGTGATGATTAAATTGCCTAAATTCAAGAGAATTACCATACTTTCTCATGGTTTCTGAGCTTCTTTCAGATTTCTGTAAAATCTGTCGAGCCTGACACAGGGGTTCCTTCCATACTACATGTGGGAGAAAGCAGGTAGAAGGAGGCCAATTACTTTTAGTAAATAATCTACATTAAAAAAAAATCAGCTGAAATTTTATAAGTTGTTTTATTATGCAGTATCAAAGCAAGCATACTGATTCTAAACAAAAGGGGCGGCAGGTGAGATGTTGACTCAGCAGTGGCCAGAGCACATAATTACACAACAAAAGACCTGTCTTTATAGTTTAAGAGACCATATAAAGTGTAGAGAGGATTACAAAGTGAATAGTACAAGACCACCCACCTGTCCAGCCCCAGGTCTGGAAGCAGCCTCCTGGCCGTCCAACTTCTTTTCTGCAGTAACCATAGGCTAAGTGCAGATCCCCTGTCACAGGTTTGGTTGCTTTCTCACAAATGATTCGAAAGCTACAAAATTATTGGTGTGCGTCAAATGGAGTTTTAAATTGGCTGCAGAAATCCATGGAGAAAATGGTTCCTACTTTTTCATGTGTTTGGTACCAGATGGCAACACTCACTGCAGGGAAATCTGAAGTCAAATCCAAACTCCCTCTCTGCTTTAACACTGCTGACATAAATAAGCCAACTTGCACCAGAAAGCCTTTCTTCATTACCTGCAGACTTTATTTAAAACTAGTTAAGATGTGGATCCATGCACAATTCCTAGTTACAGAGTGACTGCATAGTACCACTCCTGGAAGAATGCTGGAGACCCACACTGACGATATCCTGAGGGGATGGATGCTCCTGAATTCTCCTATGGGAAGGGTGAGGGTTGAGTTTTACTCTCCCATCCCATCACATGGATAGGACCATCCTGTTTTGCTTGCTTCTCGGCAGCCACCCAAATCATTGTTTACATTTTATTACACAATAACTTATTAACCTACCTTAGCATTGAAAGTATCATGTCTTTTCCAAAAACTAAAAAGAAAGTTTTCTTTCACTCTCCATTCCTATTTCCCTTCCACTCTTCACTGAACAACTGGGGAGAAATTAAGGGGAAGGGAGAGGGAAAGAGAGCAATCTGCTTACATTTTTCTTCACCTTTTCTCTTACCTCGTTTTCTTCTCTGCCTATTTGCTACCTATTACTTCAATCCTCTGCTAACCATCTGTTCAGACCCACCTCCCAGCCCCCCACAAATATTCTTTTCTCCTCACAAAGCAAAGCCTGAACATCAGGGAGAACTATGTGTCCAGCTTGCCCTCTGCAGATTGTCTGCAGTCACAAGACATCATCTGGAAATCATTACACAACCGAACCAGGCAACCAGACTCAACATCTGCATCGGCACCAAAAGAGTTCAGACTTGTTACTTGAATTGCCACAAGTTTTTCCTGGAAGTAAGATTTATTTTAACACTGTTAGATAAGATAAAAGGACTCAGAATGAGCCCTTTATATAGCTATCCAAGACAAACAACAGAGAAAAATTAGGCTTTATGCAAAAGCTGTGTTCTGTGACAATGACTGACAACACCTAATGCTTGTGTTATGAAAAGTGGGAACAGGTCAAACATTTTTGTTTGAGGGGACAAACTATAAAAAAGTGAAATCACAATTCAAGTTTTTGCTTAAGACGATACTTTATGGCTAATATGGATGATCCACTGACAACTGGACATGCCATAGCCATTCAACATCACCACAGCTTCTAAAAGACATGGTAGCTGGTTTTGATTGTCCCACTGTGGCTGTTCTACTGAACTTTCAAATACTCAGTATTACATCTAATGCTTTAGTAACAAAATTGAAACCAAAAAATTATATTAAATTACTACCCCGTTTTGGCTTGTTAATTTAAGGTCACAAAGGAAAGATGGTCAAAGATTTCTTTGAATCACTCTAACCACTACAGAAATTTTTTTTCCAAGAAGGCTCAGCAAAATTTCATGCTAGTCTTAATTCTGCTAATTTTTTTTCCCCAGCTGAACTTGCTGACTAGTAAGGCCATACAAATTAGCAAGAACCCAGGCACCTAGAGAGATACAGTCCTCAGTCAGAAGATAAAATGTATTTTTTTTACTTCAACCAATACAATTATTTAATGCAGAAGATGTTTGTGCTCAAAACTTCTTTACAGAAAAAAACACAGTACTGCAGCACAGGAAAAAAAAAACCCAACAAACGGATTTTGCTCCCAAATGCTGCTGTAGAATCTAGTTACCAAAAGAGATTAAAGCGAAAGCAGAGCACAAGCATAAAAGCTTTGAAAAGCAACAACAACAACAAAAAATGGTGTTAAAAAGGGCCAGTGTTATCACTGACAAAGGAAAATCACAAACACTTATCTTCAGAGTAGGACAAATTGGTGCTAAGACATCAGTCCTTTAGATTATTTTGAAGAAAGCAAAGGAGAGCTCAAAGATATATACTGAAGGTTAGAAGTAATACAAATTGCAATAGTGACAAGAAAGAATATTCAGCATTGCAAGCTATTTTTTAACAACCTTGAAATGACATCAAACAAAGCAGGGACTTCCTGTGCCAAGGCTTACAAACGATACCTGCAAATAGCACTACCTTGCGTTTTTGTACTGCTGTTCTCTCCAAGGATCTAGAACAGGTCTTCAAACTTCAGAGAAGCAGCAATTTCTTTTTTCAAGAATAGCTGACAATGAGACAAAAATACAGAGAAGCAAAGTGTCCCACATATACAGAAGTTTTCAGAAACTCTTTGTAAACTACTTGACCACTGTTGGCTATACCAGACATCCTTTCTGCAATGCAACTACAGGCCTCTGAAACATGAAAAAATGTGAAGCTGCCCAGCAGAGAGGCTGAGCAGATGCTGTTCTGTAGCCATTTCAGGGACAAGGAGTGAAGCAGACAGCTTTAATTTATCACTTTCCTTAATCCCTAATATCTTTGCCCTGGCTGCTTCGTCCTCTTCCTCCTAGCATTACACAACCTGCACACAATTGCTTATGAGTTTCATTAAATCCATCAATAACATCAGGCTATACCTGACATATCAGTGTAAACATGACACTTCTGGCCATGAACATACAGTGATGCCTTAAAAACCTCTCTGCTGCTTACACACAAAGCTGGGGCAGAGATTTACACAATGTAATTGGGAGAGTTACTGCAGCTGAGCAAAGCAGATGTACCTACAAGAACGTATGTGCACTAAGTGCCTCTGCTAATCCTGAGCTCCCAAAAGGGCAGTGTCACAGACACAAGGGCACACTGTTCAGTGGGCAGATGTTTTTTTAGCTGCTTTCAAGACAGCATCATTAATTTAATTGGTTGACTTAAAAATGTTGCTTACACTATAAATTTTTTCGTTCTCTTTTTAACTTCCTAGTACAAAACTCTATCATACTAGAGCTCTTGAAAGCAACAGCTTTCATATCTCTAAGTCAAGGTGGTCACACTGAAGACGTAAGATTTCCCACAGGATGATAAAGCACATTTTATAAATGAGTTGTACACACCACTTTACACTGTGTAATAAACAAGGGATTCCAATGACATTACAATGGGAGACAAAGCCTACTACATCGAAAATTACCATGAAATTTTCATCTACACCACTCTCTATTTCCTATCTTTTTTCCTTGATACCCTCTTCTGTCACCAGAGCCAGGCATCAATCTGCACCTTCCCCTTATCTGGATCAACTACAAAATATTTAAGCTCCCTGTAACCTTTTTTTTTTTTTGCCTTTGTAAAAAGAAAGCCTTAATTCATATTTTGCTTAGAAAGATAACGAAAAAAGCAATCTTATTACTAGTTCAAAATCTCCTTCTAGATTGAAGCAGACAGTTTCAGCATCAATAGAAAATCTTTTACATGAATTAAACCCTAAGACCTCTGTTTATGTAATGCCCATAAAAGAAGAAAATTAAAGACCTTGCCCTTTATATCGAATCTCAGCACTGCTATATTGTAAGTAGGATAAGTGAACTCATTCTTCAAAGTAGTACAATGCTTTAATACAGTGGCCTTTTTTAAAAAAAAAATTCCTTGAAAGTAACAGTTTTGGGTGGAGCTGACACTTTTTCTTGACTGTTGACTATGACTTTATTTCCTACCATTTTTTCTGCCATATGATCGAAGCTGTCTCTCCTCAACTGCTAAGCCTATGCTGTTTGTATCTCGTTTTTTCCTCCATTCTTCCTTTTAGTTTCCACTCCTCTGCCTTTCCAATTCATCTTTTTCAGCTTTTGTCAGCTTTGCTCTTTCACTTAAGACATAAATCACTCAATAACACAGGGAATTTTGTTTCTGGTTTTGCTTTCCATATCAAATTTGCAGTTTAATCCACTTCAAGAGAAGAAAGCTTTCACGTACAATCTAGTAAGGATCCCTGAGACAGCAGTTTGCGGACACTTCATTGGTGGTCCTTGTGATGCTGAAATAATTTCCCAGTGGCTGATGGTGACTCTTACAGTAGCTTAACTGAACGTTTTTTAATACCAAATGTTCTTTATGTATGATTTCACATGCTTAGTTGATCTAATCTTCATGATGTAAATTAGTTTTCAAGTGTCACACGGAAAGTTTTAATTTCTTAAGCTTTGAAGACATGAGGCAGAAATTCAATTCTGGTAAAAATCAAGGTTCAAATCTTCAAAACATCCCAAAACTTACAGCAAGAACAGTCTTATGAGGCTCTTCCAAAATGTACACGATTAGGATTTCATGCCTTCTCTCTTAACCTTCTCTTCTCACTAAGGTACAAAAGCAGCAATAACTCTTACTTCTTCTGGACTCTCTCAGGAAAAACTAAACAGCTCTACAGACAACATCCATCCATTTCACATCATTCTTTGTGGAAAAGGTGGACAGGCAGATGAAATTGTCCACCAGATGGGCCACAACAAACCTGGGCTGTAACACCTAAGGACTGAAATTTTTCACCAGTCCCATGGCCTGAACACAGAGAAGATGAGTTGGATTTCCTTCCCAGGTATCTAGTCTAATTATTGGGCAGTTAACAGCCTAAGAGACAGACTGCCCCGAAACATACGGGAGTAGCGCCAAAAAGAGAAGTGTAGGGAGTCAAATAGGAAAAATAACTCATAATGAAGAGCAGGTTCAAAAGTGCCGCTGAAGAACGGAGCCCAAAGGAAACTCCACGGGTCTGAACTGGTCTGCAGCAGATGAGCCCATTACAACTCACTTTCTAGGACACACTTCAAATCTGAGCAAAGTGCTACAGTTCACCACAGTGTACATAAGTTTTCAGTGAAGCTGCTGCCTCATTGGCTGGCTGACTCACTGATATGTCTGTTGAATAATTAGAGTGACTTTCCTGCCATTTTACCGCCCCCAGATTTAAAGGCTGGGACAAATTGCCCACAGTCTAATAAAAGTGGACTTGTACCTGCCTGTATGTTTATGCAAAGTTGAGGACCATTCAACAGTTTTCTGAAGTTTAAGGTCCCCCACAGATTTTGCTGCTAACACCAGGTCAAGTCGTAGGAATGAGAAATGCTCACACAGGAATGCTTACACAGTGTTGCCTCCTTGCAAGAGGCTTTTCCAAAGCGCTGTTTGTGCATTTTAGCCGTGAAACTTTCAGTGATATCAGTAGGAGTCACACAGCTAAATCCCTAAGCAACGCTTTTGGAAGATGACTTACATTTAAAGGAGGATTAGAAGTAAATACTTCTTAAACCATTTTCCATGTAACATTATCTGTATTAAATTCAGAGAAATATGGAATCATTTGGGGGGAAATACGTGATTCACTGGGCATCAATTTTTCCATCCAATTAGGTTGGGCAGCCATGCTGAGTATCCAACACACACCCTTGCTTCCCCCTCCCTTTCCACAGAGTGTATATATTAAACACAAGTTAAGACCTCTGGGTTTTCAACTTTGTTGATTTTACATTCCTTTTGGGAGTTCGAGTACTACTTTGTTTAATTATTTTTCCTCTACTCATCCACAGTATTGAATGACAAGAATAATGAGCTCAGAATCATTGTACAAATCCCAGTAGAAACCACTCATAGTTTGCTAATAGGACATTATATTTGCATTACCAAGTTCAGTTCAGAGCACATTGTGTAAATTAGCTCTGAGGGTTACTACCATGAATCTAAAACTAGAACATCAGGTCAATTAGCACAGCTCCAAAGCATAGTATTTTGGGTGAAAACATAAGGGATATGATTAGAATTCTAGGAAATCCTCTTCGTGGGCTAGGAGCCTCTCAAAAGATGTCTGGTTTCACTTCTGGGAGAAGTCAGAATGTCTCAGTTCCCAGTAGCATGGTCTGATGCTGCTGACCCTGATGCCTGATAAACAGTACTGGCCTCTTCTAAAGAGGGGGCAAAATTAACTTGCAGGAAGTGTGGAAATCTTCAGAATCCCATAGCAGCACTTTTTTTCCCATCCAAATTAAAACAACAGGTAAGTATGAGGAAGACTGAGAGGATCTGGAAAATTAACACAAAATATACTGCTTACACAAAAATGCCACTAACACACAAAAGCTATTCAGTTTGCTCCACAGAGACAAACCCAGCACACACCAACTGCACAGACAGAGACAAAAGTCACAGTTTAACCATGATCAAAGGAAGCCCACAACAAATTAAGGCAAAAAACCCCAGTAAAAAGTACTGCAGGACTACTTACTTTTTGGGCAAACAGCACACATGCACATACCCTCACCCACAACTATGAAAGTAGTTAAGGAGCTTAATGAACTTCGGAGACCACATAGCATCTTTGGATCAAATTATTGGAACAGAGGCATATAGACACAACAAAAAAACACTTATCCTAAGTTCTACCTCAGGACTACAACTTTGATGAACCCAGAAGGTGTTATGCAAAAATAACAGAAAGGGCCAGTGGGTATTATTTTGGTCAAGTCCATTAATTGGTCTTGACCCTATAGTCAATTCAAGTCAGTCTTATCAAGCCATTAAGTCAAGACAGTACATGGGCTCTAACTCTGCCTGGCCAAAGACGATCTTAAGATTCATTTGTTGGACCATTTTGCGGTAAAGCCTCTGAAATTGAAGCACGACTGCCTTACAAGGTTGCTTATTCTATAAATGCTAGCCCATAATACATCACTACTCTCTGCAGAAACATATCTGAAATAACAGTTAGACAACTTCAAAACTATTTTATCTTCAACCAAATTATGGGATTTCAGATTACACAATATAAATCATTAAATGGACAGGTTTTATAGTCAACTGTACACAAATGGTCATTTCTCACACACTAAAATAGCTAGAGCTGGGATATAGAGAGGTATTATATCATTAATATTTACAATTCTTTAATTAATTAGGAAACAGTCTAATGGATCTATAGGAACAGAACTAACCAAAGCTTCTCACAAGCCCTGAAAGAACTTATTCTGACATATGCATAACCAGGTAGAAAGCCATAAAGAAGAGAGATACTGGAAAACAAATTAGGATGTTTGAGTCAAGTGCCTCTGCAAAATACTTTCAGGTCCCAGTGGAAGACCAGATAAACAGCTGTAACCTCCTGGTGGCAGTGGCAAGAATGGCAGGATTTGCCTGTGTGAGACACTGGACATGCTTTTTGAGAGAAAATAGCACAAATACATAACAGATTCCACCCTTGCTGCAATGCAAACTGATGCGCGAAACAGAGAATGGGCTTTTAGTGAATTATAAATAGCTGGCAAGGACTCCTGAATACTCAGCTGGTCAAAAAATGCTTTATATGGAAGACAGTAACACATGAAAGATCAGAAGGCATATGTAAATTGAAAGAAAATTAATATATTGTCAGAATACAAACAAACTAAAGGCATATTTTGGAAAGTAAGCACTATAAAATGCTTACTGTTGCATGAAAACTCAGCAGCAAAAAGAGATGAACTAGAGTGCCTGGAAAAGTAAAAGAGATACAGTATAATAAGTGTTTCTGAAACTAGGTAGAGTAACACAAATCAATTGACTGCTTATTATATCTACCTATTTAGTAGCACAGGAAGGGTTAGATTAGCCTTAGGAGTCTTAGATTACAAGCACAAATGAATTTTCAGAGGCAGTGAAGCAACATTCAAGTAAAATTCAATAGGATCTACAACAAAAAAAAAATCTGTCGTTAAAGGACTATTCAGGTGAATTTTAGTCCTTCAAATTTTTTCAAATCAGCTCATTAGTTGTTTTCCTTCCTTATTGCACTTACAACTGTGCTTTTAAATTTGCTGTTCTTTTTCACTGTGTTCTTGATGGCTAATGTCTCTTCCATCATATTTCATAATCATTAAAGAGGCAGAGAAACTGTCAAATATTCTGTTCTGAAGATAAAAAAAAAAAACCAACAAAAAAAGTCTGTCATTCTGCATTTATATATCCCCACAGAAATACCAGTTAGAAGTTTCCCTTTAAGAAATTCTCTGTTTGAGTATTTGTCTCAAACTTCTAGGTGCATCCATTGAGGGTCAGGGCAAAGAAAAGTGGTGAAAAAAAGCTTCTCTTTGCTTTCTCTGTGTTTTGCATGAGCCTGTCAGTCTGCTATCATTTCCCTAATGAGTAGTGTAACTATTACTCCTAACTGTGCACTATTCCAATTTTCAGCATTTTTAAAACTAAATTATCTAAAGAGAAATATGTCCGAAGGGGAATCATTCCCTAAGAAAATGCATTTGAGTAGCAGCAATTAAATACCTTCTAAAAAGTTAAGGCAGAATTGCTTAATAATGATTCATTTCAAATGAACCCAGAGAAGCTCTGATTTTTGATAACTTCGTTTTCCTTGGTCTTCCCCAGAAGATATCTAAACAGGGCACAAGACTGCAATCAGTAGCAGGAAGCAAATACTCTTTCACTAAATGAAAATGGAGTATGTTAGCATAGGAAAATGCAGCTGCCTACCTTGATTTCTGGCACTGCATCTTTGCTCCAAATACATGTTTGTGGGAAGATAGCTATGATTCTCTGAAAAGCATTAACATACTGACGTTCTCATGATTTTTTTTCTTTTAACAGAGTTTTGAACACTTCTGCTCCCACCAAATCAGATGATCTGTAAGAGCAATTAGTCGGCTGATCTGGTCAAACACACAACAGGCAGCCAGGCACAGTCATTTCACAGAACTCTTGACACTCAGCTCCTATTGCCTGAAGTTGCCACCCCTTCCTCCTGGGCTTCTAAACGATTTATTAAAATTCACTCTGTGGTTTAAGGAGCTCTCCTCTACTTTTTCTGTCATACCTTTTCTGAAAAACAGGAATCTCTGGTTCATGAAAGTTCAGGACCAGAAACACACACAAGCCCTGCAGAGAGGAAACAGTGCCACCTTCTGCCCCACTGCCCCGAGCTCCTGGGCCATGTCAGCCCTCTACCGCAGCCAGCCAGGCATGTAATGACTTACCAGGTTCAGATGGCAGGACAGACCTGCCAAGCTTGCATGGTGTAAGGAGGAGTAGAGAGGCATACAAAACAAAAGAGGAATGAAAAGAAATCCTTGTGCAACAGCTTCTGTCACTCTGACATAAAAATCACCTTGTAATCTAGTAAGAATCATCTTTGATTAACCTTTTATCTTCCACCCTCCTTAGCTAAGAAATTAGCAATAAAGGCATTAAATGACATTGAATTTCTTCTATTTGATTTGCACTGTCTTGAGACTTCACCAGTTCTGAAAGGTGTTAATGTAATCTTCTTTCTGCTGGGGCATGGGCAATACAACTCGGATACATCTCACCCCATCTATAACAGAAATTAAAGTCCCTATCTTGCTTTGCCAATTACTTGAATATTTCTTCTTTTGACCTAAACTGTCTGAAAAACAGACTCTGTGGTTTCAGTGTCTACCTATAGTGCCTTTTGTATTTACAGTGATTTCCAGGAAGGGAATGCTACTCTCAAGTACATTTTTATGAGGAACTTCAGTTTTCCCTGAGGGCAACTTCATTCTTAGAAATGACGATAATGCAAAAGTTCCTTAGACAGAGAAGATTATACAGGCTCCCTAATAAGCTATAAATCCTTTCCACGAACTTCTGCTGGCTTTTTAAGACTCTTAAACTATCTCTGGTGCTGTGGATTGGGTAATCATGGCATTCCACATGCAGATAAAGGGACCAGATGGACAACAGAGAAAATAAAATCCCTCACTGTTCAGAAAAACCTATTTCAGGAAAAAACTTTTTACAAAAAGCATGTAGGCAGCAATCTACTTTGGCTACCCTGATGGGAATTCCAGCTGATGGGAACCACAACTATTTCAGACCAAGAAACTTCAGACCAAAGTGAGAGTCTGTATGGCTGGACTGTATTTAAGAACAAATCTCAGCCTCTCCAAGTGTACTTTGTCCACTGCAGCTGCTAAAATAAAATGAGAATTCTCATTTTTGCCTAAAACAGTGAGCTGATTGTCTTCCAGACTGGTCAGGATAGCTAATAAAGACCCCTTTGGGAATTACTTGCTAGCAAAAAGAGCACCTCTCAGGGTACTTGGGCTTCTCACCAGGATCAGATGTTCCCTGCCCAGCAGCCTCCAGATGACATCTGCATGCAACCTCCTCCATGAGGAAGTTCCTGTGCCAAGGAGTGATGGCCCTCAGGAATCAGGACTTGGGCCAGTATCATCCAACATCTTTGTCTGTGACACAGAATTGAGTGCTCACTCCAAAAGTTTGCTGAAGGCTCTGAGCTGTGTGGTGCAGTTGACACACTGGAGGGAAGGGACGCCATGCAGAGGGACCTTGACGCACTGCAGAGGTGGGCCAATGCAAACCTCATAAAGTTCAACAAAGCAATGTGCAAGGTCCTATGCCTGTGTTGTGGCAATCCCAGGCACACCTACAAGCTGGGCAGAGAAGTGACTGAGAGCAGCCCAGCAAAGAAAGACTTGGGGGCAAAGTTTGATGAAAAACTCAACATGAATTGGCAGGGTGCCCTCACAGTCCAGAAAGCCAACCAAATCCTGGGCTGCATCAAAAGGAGTGCAGCCAGCAGGTCAAAGGAGGCAATTCTCACCCTCTATTCTGCTTTTGTGACACCCCACCTGGAGTACTGCATATAGTTCTGGTGTGCACAACGTAAGGAGGATACAGAACTGTTGGAATAAGTCCAGAGGAGGGCCAGAAAGTTGGTAAGAGGACTGAAGCACTTGCCCTACAAAGGCAGGCTGAAAAAATTAGGGCTGTTCAGCCTGGAGAAGTGAAGGTTGTGTGGAGACTCCATAGCAACCTTCTAGTATCTGAAGGGCCGTACAGGAGGGCATGTGGAATTGTAGTGACAGGACAAGAGAGAATGGGTACAAATTGAAAGAGGGGAGATTTATGCTAGATATTATGAACAAATTGTTTACTGTGAGAGTGGTGAGATACTGGAACAGTTTTCCCAGGGAGGTTGTGGATGCTCAAACATCGGTGGTATTCCAGGACAGGTTGGATAAGGCCTTAAGCAACCTGGTCCAGTGGGAAGTGCCCCTGCCTGTGGCAGGGGGCATTGGGACTAGATGATCTTTAAGGTCCGTTCTGATCCCTAGCATTCCACTCAGCATCTTGCCTTTCAATAAGCACCATTTTCTGCTAGATCTCAAAATCGAAGTGATGCTCTTCCACAGAGAGAGGAACTGTTTCAGCATTTCACAGTTACACAAACAGACCCAGAAAGACATGGGAAATGTGTCAACATCAGCCAACAGTACATGAATCAGAGAGAGGAGACGAATCCAAGTGTCCAGCTGCTCAGTTTGTTGCTCCAACTGCACACTGCTTCAACAGACCCATAGCCTAAGTCCATTAAACACAATCAAAATTCAGGCTATTTTTTGTGTTTCAATTATAAAAACACCACCAAAGTGAAAGCAAGTCCCATTCTCAGCTGTAAAAGAGGATATGCTGCATACTGCCAATGCATATTTCACCACAGGTGATGGGCTGGATCATCATGTCACCTGAAGTACCAGAAGGATTCAGAAACTCACTGGGGATATCCTTGATACCAGAAATAGCCAGTGCTCAGGGAGGTTGCTTTCCAGGCTCCTGCATAGGGATGTCCCACCCCTCACACCAAAGGAGACCTGGGACATGCCAACAGTTCATGGAGGGCAGAGCACCCTAGGTGGCAGATTTGAGGATAGATTGTGATTGACAATGCCCATCAAGGGGGCTCTCAAACTCTCCTCAAAGGGAGACTGTAACTTGCAGAGGTCAAAGCAGAAAGTTGATCAGTTGGTACATACCACAGAAACAAACTCTAAGCTCCTCTCATCCTCTCAGTGGGGCTCTCCTTCTGACCTTTTTTCCTCTTTTTTTTTTTCTCACTTCCATTCACCTTTCTTCAAAAAGCTGTTTAAAAAGGCATTTCATCTATCTGCAGTCACAACTGTCTCTGTTCCTATAGAGTTAGTGTCAGCACTGGGCTTAACCCAGAAATCACATGCAGACATCTGCAGCTCAGGTGGGCCTGTAGGGAAGGCAGCCTTTGGGATAGCAGACATGTCAAAGCATATCATAAGCACAGGAACTGCTGCAGAGGGAGGGGATAAGAGGTATGAGAATGCTTCATTTTGCATCCAATAGATGCAATGGATGGGAAGGGAAGGGGAAAGACAGTAAAAGAGAAAACAGGAAGATGCCCTGTCACAAAACAATTCCCCTGTCTGTTCTGCATGGATATTAAGGTCTCTGCATCTTTGAAAGCCTAGCTGATAACAGCAATGTTAGCAAAATCCTTTGCATTACTTAATATGCTTTCAGCTCAACACTGCTATCCCCTCACATACTTAAATGGCCAACATACACAAAGGTCCATCTCAGTGTGAACAGGTATTTCTAGTGCTGCATCAGCACAACTCATCACAGGCAAGTTACTTGCCACAGGGTATAAGAGGGAACACCAAATCATCACCATACTGCATAAAAAATAATGATAATTAAAGGCAGCATCATTTTAAATTGTGGTCAGGAACAAGGAGCAAAATTTGAATTTATAAAGAAATAAAAATTTTTCATTCCAGGAATTAGAAGATTGTATCAGATTTGACATAGAGAACACTGGAACAAATTACTGATGGGGTGAGGCACTGCAGATTGAATCAAAGAGTTCAAATAGATAGTGCTCACAGTACTGCCAGTGGGAAAAAGAAAAAAAAAAAAAGAAGTGAAAATCTCTTTGCCTCAATCACAGCTCCTTTGTCCACCAGCAAAAAACTCCCAGACAGATTCTGGAAGCCTACTGCTTCAACTCCTGATGAGCATTCATGGTTCACAGCAGGTAACTGGCATAAGAAGACGTAACAAGGATAGAGCAAGGGGTCATAGGGTTGAACTCCTTCTAATAACAGCTAGTATGGAAGGGGAAGTCAAATACAAAATGTAGTTGTTCTGAGGTTCAACTGGGATACACAGAATTGACTTAAATGAGATAGTAAAGCCATGGCAAAAAGTTTCTTGTGGAATATCCTTCATGCTACTCTCATACCAGTAATCACAGATGAATTTATGTCTATAATAACTTTAAAAAGTAGGAAGTCACCATTTTCTTTACTGAATAACTGATCTCTGATGATAATTAAAAAAAGTATGAGTCTTAGTAGCATTAACCTTTTTTTGAAAGAAAAGTACTATTTTATTAATATTCCCTTTCCTTCTTAGAGATTTCTTTTAAATTAAACAATAGAAAAACAAAAAATGAAGATAAAATTGTGCTAGTGCAGTTCAAATATACATGTTTTTTCCATTTAATGTTTTAGAAGTATCCAGAAAAAGCACAGAACAAAGAAAAAACTTCAGGTCAAGTGAGGATAACTTTATCCTTCCCGCTGATAAACAAATCCTCATACTTATTGCCTCAGAATGTGTTTTATCTTGTTAGCACACACATCTTTGATATGAGAATTAAGGACAAAAATCAGTGCTCGCTAATCTCTTGATGGTTTTCAACTGAGACAAACTAAAAACTGTGATGGGCAGTTTCAAAACACTACCATTTCCTTCTAGAAAACATATCAATTTCAGTCTCAAAATATTCCTAAAGCTGCACTGAAACAAGAAGTATTTGATAAAGCTTGTTAGAGACAACATTTTAAAGAAAAAAAATGGTTTTGGAGTATAGTCTCATGCACAAATAACGTCACAGTAACAATTCAAAAGCAAGGCTACTTCATAGAAGCCAGATTATTCTTCAAGAAAATAGAAAGATTATCAATCAGGTTTTCTCTTCCTAATCAAGTCATTCACTGCTCTCGATGCTATTAACAGATTCTTTTAGTTTGGCAGTAGAGTTACATAAATCTGAATTAAATATTTTAATGGGCTCAAATCACCTTGAATGGACACAGTCTATTCCAGACTTGGAACATGGTAAAGAACTTACAAAAAAGAAACTTCATTGATGCAGAGAAAGCACTTCATGGACTTCAGGTCATAAGGAAATGACTGGTCCTGCTGTACAGTCCTAGAGCCATGAGAGTGGTGTAAGTGTGGTGCTAATCCACGTACTTTCTGACATCAGATGTAATGTTGACCTCGTTCAACCTCAAAGTTTCTGGCTGAAGATGCGGGCTTAGAAACTGGAATTTGTATCTTTGTACCAGACTGACCACGATAACAAGACAGTGTGGAGGCCAGCATACATGTCTCACTGAGATGAACTAATTCATTAGCCTGCAGCTGGAGACTGAGGTGAGATGGTTGGTTTTGCTGACCTCAGACATGCAAACTGCTATGAGCACTGTTGGCAGCTGCTGCCCTCAATTCTTCATCAGTGTAAAACTAATGGGTTACCATGGCACATTCACATCCAGGCACAGGAAAGAGAAAAGGAGAGACCTGACTATAACTCTGGAAGGCAAAAAAAAGTGAATGAAATGCGACAATACCTGCTACCACTTGGTAAGGAACCACCTGACTACACACTGGCTTTTAAAACACATTTTTCCTCTGCACTATTGGACCACATCCAGTGTCCAAAGAGATGGATCTGTTTGCATTTTTTCCCTTTTATAGTACCACTATCTGCCAACTTTTCCCAGAAACTGACTGTACGATGTGAGCACCTCACATCCAACAAAGTCACACAGGGTCAGACCAGAAAAATGCAGACAAGTGGTGCAACAACAGGAGGCAGAGAACAGCTGAAATTGCTCTAGGGAGCATCTTCTGGAGAAATACAATTAGATCAGTGAAACTATAGAAAAATCAAAGCAGAAAGTATCCTGACAGAACAAGAATCAGCCTGGCTGTGAGAGGAGACCAAGCAACACAAACTGACCATCTGATGGAGCAGAAAGAAAACCAAAGAGAAGAGTAAGAAGAGCTTTATTCTTGCACTCACAGTTGTCATGCCAAATAATTAGGCCAGCACAGTGTCTCCAATCACAAGCAGAACATTGTGTACCACTGTTCTCCAGTCACACCATATGGAGATGAAATGAGGTTCATTGTAATGCTGCCCTTTGATACTGGTAAGAAAATGCAACACTTTTACAAAGTGAAAAATGGTTCTTGACAGAATAAACCAAAATGGGCAGCATACAGATGAAGTAATTTTATTATAAAGCATTATCTGCCTGGAAAACTCTACAACTGTTTTGGGGGGAGGGAGGGGGGGGGTTCAATAAAAATTCAATATTTATATTAAAAAAAGAAAAAAATCAGAATTTCCAGTTCACTGTTTTACATCCCCAGAATCCTCTAGTCCAAGTCAAGATAGAATGTGTGACCTCTTTCTTGCTATGTTACAGAAAATCAATGAATGCAGTTTTGAACCATTCACTGTACCTTGTTAAGAACTTAAGTAGAAAGTAAAACTGAACAAAAAACTCCCAATAAAACAACCCCACTAATGTTAGCATGCAGCAACACAGGGCTAAGCAAAGATCTTCCTCCTTCAATGGAAATCAAATAATCTCTCTTTTATTGGCAAGCCTCATATTAAAAAAGAATTGCCTCAGTTTATCCGTAAGGATGCTGGGGAAGTCTTTTACCGATACTCTACAATTCTCAATTCTTACTTCTTCTGAATACTAATATTGGCTGAAGGAGACCCAATTAGTATCAAATTCAGGTTTATTTCTTTGTAATTATACAGGCCATAAAATCCATTGCTTTTACACAAGCATGAGGGAAGTGTCACCATTGCATCTCTCATAGTTCTTTTTCCTTAGTAACCTTGGTATCACTGGCTAAGCAACAAAAGCTTAATATTCACTAAATTCCACAACAATTGCCATTTCTTCTGGAAAAGAGCTCTATAGTCTTAGTCCAGTTAGAATAATGATTATGCAAATCCCTCAACTCTGCATGGCTACCCAGCCTTAGAACTCATTACAGATTCATTAGAAACACAGTTGCTCCATCTTCTCGTTAGATACTTTGAAATTTAATCAGTACCATGAACTAGGGGATAATGCTGCAACATGAACATTATATTCATCAAAAAGCTTTTGTGCTGGTGCACAGAATTTTTTCATGCTTAATTTGTTATTAACTCTAGTTTAGATTATAGTCACTGTTGTGAGGGGTTTTTTTAAATCACACAAAAAAATTCCTTACTTGAAAAAACAGCCTGCATCATCTTCCAAGTAATTCCCACTCTGCTCACACATTTTACTAAAAATATCAATAGACACAAGCAGAAAGTAATTACTCTTCACAGAGACTAGAGTGTGAGACTACAATTTTTGTTTAGGGAGACACGGAAAAGTTCAGAGGGCAGACAACTTGAAAAGGTGCAACATTAACACCTGTAGTAGTTACTTTTCTCAGGATGCACACGTGCTGAGGAGAGGGAAGCAACAGGGATGCAGGACTGACAGGTTGACATATAATATTAGAATATTGAGCCTTGACTTACAGAGATAAGAAATATATACTAATCTAAACAAACAGGAAGCACCGCCAAGGTATTTAACCATAAAAGTAAACTGCAAAGACATCTAAAACATAGAAAATTATAATTTCCTTCTTTGATGTTATTTAGACCTGGAGAAGTTCCAGGTTTCATTATTTTATAGGTTATTACTGATTATTAACGTTATTGCACACAGCAATATCTGTGTCTCAAAGGTAAACAAGGCATGGGTGATACAAACAAACATTCATAGTAAAAATGGTGCTTTGATACATTATTTAAAAATGGAGGGCACTGTAATTAGGCAGACTTAACAGTGATGAACAAAAAAGATGAACAAGTTTCCTTCTGTGGACATGAATTCTGCTGAACCAATCAATGCAACCAAAGCTTATAAAGTCTTCACACAGAAGCTGCACACAGCAATTCGCCAGGTTCCCAGGAGAGAAGCAGGGAAATTTCCCCTTAATAATAAGGGAAATATAAAAAGATCGGGGGGG
>VWZD01009094.1:777952-817532 GCA_013396695.1 Sakesphorus luctuosus | reverse complement strand
GGGGAGGGGAAGGGCCTGTGTTATTATTTACTGTCACTCAGGCAGGCAAATACAATGATAGACTTCAGCTACTACCCTAGATTAACTCCCCCACAAGAGCTTGCTTCATCTGTTATAAACCCTTTTATTGTTCCAGATAAATGAACAAGGTATCACCAAAGGTACCAAAACCCATTATCACAACAAACTGAAGAAGAATAAAGCAAACACTGCACGTTCACTGCAGAACGCTGAGAGCAAGCCAAGGTTGGAGTTTACATAATAAACTTCTGCAAAACTTCACAGCAAAGCTGTTTTTCAGGCAATACAAATATGCTGAAGACTGGGGGGGGAAGGAAGAGGGAGGAAAGCAGAATGATCTATTCAGTGCTTTTCGAAAGAAAGAAGTACCCTGTAATTGTTCACTGCAGGATAACTCAAAACTCATCCATGCTAAGCTGTGCAGCAAGCGCGAGAATGCAAAAAAAAACCCTCTACCACTGCTAAGAGTGACAGAATTAAGGCTGAAAATAAAGCATTCAAAAAGAAAACCAAGGTATACATACACAAAAATATATGATATTCTCCTTTTCTTTAGCAGAAAAAAATGAGGGTCTTCAAAAAAATTGCTTGATACATGATCAATACGTTCATATCTGTACATGCTGTAGCAATAAGCATACCAAAAGTAGTTTTCTCAGTAACTTAGCGAAGCATGTTTTTGCATTAACAATTCAACTCTGATCTCCTCCTCCTTTAATTTCCCCTAAGAGATTCAGTAAAGCAACTTCACTGGAAATACGCCATTTAGAACAACGACTAAAACCGATATAGCAAAAACGAACTACAATAGCAGTGCAGAGGCTGATGTGACCATTTAGTGCAAAGCATGAGAAGATAACTGACACATTCATCTTGAAGTGATAACAAAGCAGTCACCAGCCTATTAGTAGCCACTTGATTGCCCAACTACTATAAGAGTTAAAGACCTATCAGCTGTGAAACAAACATTTCAATGAGATCGCCCTGACAGCGTCTTCAGAAGTGATTGATCTGAACAAAGCTCCCTAACCCACATACTCAGTAGTTAAAACTAGCGATGTGAGTCTTCAAGTTATAGCTGGGGGGGAAGGGACAGAGATCAAGTCTGAATTCCCCTGCCATGAAATCTAACGTTAGACTTCAGTGTTTATCAGGAAGCTTGATCTGTTTAGAACAGGCTCCTACAAGATCACAACAGCTACTTTATAAGAGATCATTTTGCAAGTCCTGACTTTTAATTTCTTACAGAATTAACTGACTGCAATTGGTCATTTACCTTCTGAAGTCGCCATTCTTCACTCATGATGGTATTGATATTTCCACTACACCATTCTTCACTATCACAGATTGGAATGAATAAGCAGTAGGCATGATAAAATCCATTTTGTCACTAAGGTCATTTAAGTTCTCAAAAATAAAAGAATTACAAACTTTGCCTCTTCTGGAACACTACAAAATCATTATGTGACAATTCAAATGACACAATAGTAAAAGAGAAAGGAAAAAAGTAATTAGATGCTGATTTTTGATACAATGCTAACATCCTTTTAGACTTGGAAAGCTTCTGAAATATCAGTTATCATCCTGAAAAGTGATGTTGTAATTATTCTAGTAATTTGTTGGTTGTCTAAAACAGTCAACATACCTCTGAGCTCACTAACCTTCAGGTTTCACCATCAGCAAAAACCTCAAAAGTTTAGTAACTCTGTTTTGGCAAGAGCAGGATGTTCAACAGCTGTCTCAGATATTAAGTTAAAATGCTCCAGTGCTCATTAGAGAGGAAGATGAAATCACCAGGAAGTATTATTATGCATCCTCTTGGTTAGGGGCAAAGAGGACTGGCAGTAAACCTAGGCTCCCTTTCCCTCCCTGGCAGCCTGGGTATTCTCCAAAAAAGTGAAATCTGTCAGTCTCTATCCATTCAGGTGATAAGAGAAATTAAATACTGCCCATACTTTCTCCTGTCTTCCTGAGAAGCCTATGAACTCAAATGGAAAGAAACAATTCCCTTAAGGTCGGCTAAATATCTAAAGTTCTGGAGAAACACAAGGCTGAGGACTCATCTCTCTTCCTTAGCCTTTCTTATGGCTAGCCCTGAGCAGTTGCTGCAGATCCCCACCCAAGGCACCAATTCTCACCAAGCACTGTGCAGGATGCCCATACCCATGATGGTGTGCTGTACCATGCACTGGAACATTTAGCATCTAGAAGCATTAACTTCTTATAGACCAGCAGGAAAAGACACATTAGGTTGTCTGGGAGAGACATTAAGAAAGCATTTGCCTGGCACACACAAAGGGCAAAGTCAGACTAAATGATGTAATACTGTGTCCTGGCCTCAGCCCTGTGTAGAAGAAGCCTTATCTCTGAGGGGCTGAGACACTAATTAATTTGTGCTTTCGAAAACCCTTCCGAATCTTGGAAGAATGACGCTACTCCACTTGCAAAGCATTCATTCTTTTTCAGTTAATTTAATTCAGATTAATTTTCCCTCACCACCTATCATTGTATCCCCAGTAAGATACAGAGAATAAAGCATGGAAGTTGAAGACGTGTTGCAGTTCAAGGCTGATATTTGTGTCTGTTGCTTGAACACACTGGTTACATATTCTGTATATGCAAGGCTGACTGAAAAATTAAGAAATAAATTAAAAAATTAGACTGTAATGAGGCAAGCAGTTTTGCCCTTTGTTCTCTGTTGTCCTCAGCATGCCAGAAGGTTGGAAACAATACATGCCTACTCATCCGTGATCACCTACAACAAAAGAGCAAACTAGGTACATCTGGGAGGACTAACTTCCTTTCACATTATCAGGAGATCCAGGCTTGCTCTAAATTAGGGTAAAACACAAATCATACTATGCCTCCTGCTCAAAGCCAGGGCCTGCCTACAAACAGGTACTTGAGGAAGAGTACTAAACCCTGAAGAATAGCCATCCTGAATACAGGGATACTAACCCAGAGAGCAGTGCTAACAAACCACCCCAAAGCAGTGCTAACAAGGACCACAGCCTGCCAGCCTGGGCATCAGCAAGATACTCTCCACCAATACTTATTTGCTGAAATGAGCAATACAAGAAAAATTTATCCTGCAAGATCCCAAGCCTTGCACAGGAATGCAGGAGCCAAAGAAAGAAAGCCCACCACATCAAATACACAAGTGTGGAGCAAGCAAAGCTATCATGTTGTTCTCTGGGACAGTACTGTAATTAGAACATGGCCTGATCTATTTTTTATTTAATTTTCAAAAGATGTGATTCTCTTTGCACAGCAATCATCAAAATAGGTTCATCCACAACCAAATCATGCTGTATGTTAGAATATATACTGATATAAATACTATTTAAACAGTTATAAAAATACAATTCTGGTAAGTTATATTATCTTCATGTTTATTTTATTAGAAAATACAAAGATAAGTTTCTACAGTGACTAATATATTTACACCAAGCTCAGCTTGAATGAAAGTGAGTTCTTTTTAAAAGGCACAAAACCCCCCCACTGTAAAATGGTAATAATTGCCTAAATAAATTACTTTCAATGACCTGTGTACATATGAAGGAAGTTAGGTTTATTCAAAATTGCATTTTAAATTTATCAAAAGGAAATATTGCTTCAAATTAGGGAGTGGATACATTCACTTCTGGGTCCCCAATTATTCCAAGACTACAACCCTGGTAGACTAATGTATCAGAACAAAGCTTTTATTTGCAGATTGGAAGAGGCATAACAAGTTTCTCAGTAGTTTAACTCTGTCAGGTGCTTGTTGTTCAATAAACCAGTCACTAAACTGAATCAGTCAAATAAACTGAAGCAGAAAATGACCTCATAGCTCCTGCAGCAGTGAGAAGAAAGATACAAGCAGCTAAATATTAAAAAAAAATGTATTTAACACATTGTAGCAAGATTAGTTTTTGCTGTTTCACAATAACACCAAACCCATTTTGAGACCATTTGTTTTCACCTGTGGTTCAGAACTCACCCCACAGTACTTGTTGGGGATCTGTAGCTGTACGCTGGGATCTGCTGACAGAAGTGGTGCTGTGCTGCATGGGGTGCTGGCCTCGGAGCACACCACCAGGACAGGCTGCACTGCCCTGGCCTCTTCTCCCTCCCCCATCACTCTTCGATCTTGTATCTCCTGTTACACACGGGATATGAATCACAGCACCTTGAAATAATGAGGGCTTACTGCAGGAACACTCTTCCTTTATGCTTCTCAAGGCCTCACATCCCGATTGCAACTCCCCACCTCACCCAGTGTGAGGATTTATTTATTTGAATCGCAAGCACATCAGGCACAACTACAGAGTACCGGTTCTTCTAGCTGCTCCCCAGGGACACCTCTACTGCCAATATATTCAATTTGGTGTTAATAAACCATAATGAGTCAGCAGAAATCAGTCCTACCCCAACCATATTACCCTGAGGGCACCAGCAGATGTTCAAAAGAGAGATCAGCAGCAGCACATGGCCAATCGTCTCTACATTATTTTAACCTCACTTGTCTTTTCAGCTTTGAATTGTCTACATTATAAAGAGGGGACAAGAAAAACAAATCTTTTTGATAAATACAGTTCACTCCTGCACTAGATAAATATATAGAAAATCCCATTCACGCTTGCATGGAAAGACACATAAAAGTGCTCTACCACCTGAAATGACACAAAGCCACTGTCATTTGAATCAGCTGGTCTCCTGTTTGCTGTACAATATAGCACAATAGAGCTCAAAGGGTTTTGTCCACATTTGCATATCCACACGGTTCAGTGGTGGACTTGGCACTGCTAAGTTAGCAGTTGAATCTTAAAGGTCTCTTCTAATCTAAATGAGTCTATGAATTCCTGGAGCAGAGAGCTAAAGTCTGCCTCAGCAGAGCTCTTGCACAAGCACATACAAAATACTACCTTCAGCTCTGGACACCTCATTACCAGAAAGATAACACATTAGACAGTTATTAAAGAAGTAACAAAAATGATAAGTGAAGATTGAAGAGAGTTATTATACCAAGACATTAAAAGCTAACTGTATAAACGTTGGCTACAGAACAACTTGCTGGGGGACACAGTAACAACCTCTAAGTATCTGAAGGAAGGATATCAAGGATATGTATGACAATAAGGAAAATGGATTATTTAGGATGGCAAAAACTAGATACAATTAGGAATAAAAAGACGAAATTAAGAAAGGTCTGACTTGAGAAAAAAAAGAAGGGCAATAGAAGGCAGGCTTTGAGAAGCCTATTGCTTGGATGACTTAATAGCTCTTTTGTATCTCTACCTCCTGCAACTCCATGATAATAACGATGGAGCAAAAGAAAGGACTCAAAGTATGAAATCCAATTAATTCTTTGCCAGTAGGCAAACCATCTTTATCAGATATGCTGGCTTAGCAATAAGCTTAAACTTGGCATGATAGATCCTACCTGTCAGTTATTCGGATGTAGCTTTTTGTAAAGTCTTCAGGGAAGACAAGAGTATTTTTATACTTTCATTAAAACACAGACTACATCCATCAAAGGAGGAAGTTATATTAAAAAGATCTGTGGCATCTTCAGACTAATCTGTGCATCTGACCAGTGCCACATTTAGCATAATCTAATCTGTTTTGTGCATCTAACAGACAGCAAACCCTTTGGGGCAGAAATCTCATGCTCCTCTTCCTTTATATCACTCAGTGCCAAGTGTGTTGAAAGTGCTCAACAAATAATAGCCAGTTCCAAGAGAGAGAAGAAGCCTGTGCTGGCACACACTGTGCAGTCTTATTTTCAAGGGATGAACCCTTACATTAGTAGTAACAGGAGTCTTCACGTACATTCCAGTAGAAGAGTAATTCCTACTTCTCTCAAGAAAAAGAACTTTACAAACCCGGAGGATGCCTCAGAACACACAAAAAACCTGATCATTTGGACGAATGCAGAAAATGGCAAAAAAGAAACAGGATACAAATTATTGAGAAATTGAATAAATGAAATACTAAGACTAAAATTTAGCACTCATGAGGAGTGCTTTAAAGACACATAGAGATGATTTGTATGCATAGTGATACCATCTTTAAAAGCACATTCATGCATCACTTCTCAAACAACAATTCATCACTAGAGGTATATTTAAAACAACCTATATCAGTGTACTTTTCTGTTTCTCATGCAAATGTTTCATTCACAGCTCCTACTGTTTATTGACACTATTTTGGCTCATGTGAAATTCTTGTAGAAGCAGGTTCCATGTGAGGAGCCAACAAGTCTGCTCTCTGTTTTAGTATCTGCCAAAGTTAATTTTTGAAAGAGCATATAGGGACATACATAGTTATACAATGATATGCTGCCCTTTAAGGTGTTCTAAATTAAAATAGAAGCCACAAACTATTTATAAGATCAATGGCAGCATGTTATTGCTGGCAGTCTGCATGGCACACCTGAACACTCCTCTGACAAACTCCACTTTTTAATAATTAATATTTCGCTGACATATTAATATATTACAGACTTACAGTTACAAACTCCAGCTTGGAATCACATACCCCTAACAACTTTACTTCCACCATCCTGAACATTTGCTTTTAGGCAGAGATGCTGCTCTTAGATGAACTTTCTTCTAAGAAGTAATGCCAGCACCAAATGAAATACTGATAGCCAAGGAAGAGACATGTTTTACAGAGATGCTTTGTTTTTTAAGTGATCCCAGTTAAGCATATGAAGCATCTGTTGTGTGCTCCCTGTGGGCAAAATGGGTATTCAGGAAAGCAATTTACACTAAAGTAGTACAGTGAGGGAGATGAACACTCCTACCTCATTTTCCACAGGCTTCAAATGCTGTGTGCATTTACAGAGTTGCTAACTTCAGAAACAGTTACACTGTAGCTTCTCTTTCCAAGGATAAATTAGCTAGAAGAATTTAAAATACATTGAGAAAACTGCATTTCGCTGGCTCATTTTTGCAACCTTTAATAAGCAAATCAAATGAAATACAGGCTTTGATGAATAACTTAGGACTTTTTCTGTCCATAGAAATTTATTTTTCCTGTCAAATTTTCATTTAGTATGAGAACTACACTTCTTTCAAGAAATTACTGCAGGACTTTACTGAGATGGAAAAATGCTTTTTTACTCACTTTTCCTTAAACAATTAATGATCCAAAATTTTTTAAAAACTGTCCAGAAATATACAGGAGGCAATATATACAAAGTAAGATGTAAAATTTCTACTTATAGTCATTTATATCATTAAAGAGCCTAAATCCTAGTTGAAGCCAACGGGATTTCAGCACTTGGGATAACTTAGTCTACTGGACAAGCCAAGCAAAGCAAGACACTCAAGACACACAACTGTATCCTAAGTTAACTTGCTGCCAGCTTCACCCCCACAGATGACAAGTAGCACTTGCAGGCACATATATTTTTTTGCAACTCCTAAAACTCAGGGGCAAAATCAACAACTACAAATAGATTTTGTAACACTGGTGAGAAACAAGCTCTAAATAAAGAAGGATAAGAGAATTTTTGTTATCTCAAGTGATTTTGCATTTGTCCATATCACTTCTAGCATACTGTTTTACAGCAGCAAGTAAGGGTGTAGTTCAACAAATTCCAAACAAACCAAAATTGGTACTGTATTGGAAAGCCTATCCTTGCAAGATTCCCACACATTTTTTTATTCTTTCTTTAGAAATCAGTTAAAGACACAAAGGGAATCATCAGTGTCTGAATAAGTTCATTATTGGGGGAAAGAAAGGACAAAAAACTGGCCAGTAGGGAAGGTGGGTGAAAGAAGAGAAATGGCCACAACTGTGCTAGGTGTTAGATGCTAAGTCAATATACAACTGAAAAGCTCTCCCTGTGAAGGTCAGCATTATTCTGTTACTTTCAATTCCCAACTCTTTAGAATTTTAAACAAGTAAATGGAACATTGCTCTGGGCTCTCTGGTTTGGAGTTCAACATAAATCCCTGCACTTACCACACTGGAACTGTCTGAAAAAAATGTGCAACAGCTGCATGCAACATGAACTCCCGGTACAAGGATGTAGTGACCAGCAGCATGGAAAAAAGAGATGCTATCTCTTCTGTCAGTCTGTACACATTCTTGCAAAAAACTAGAAGACAATTCATAGACAAAGGGAAAACAATGAGGTCCACACAGTGCCTACAACCCCCCCACTAACTCTACTGTTTCGACAGCCCTAGAGACCACCTGCTTTAGGGGGGAATTTAGCCCTTCCAAATTCTGAGTTACCACAGCATCTTCATTACTAAAATGACAAAAAGACAAAGATTACTTAAAATTCCAATTTAGTCTTCTGGGCAAAGCCAATCAATACTAACAAGCATTTTCCACAATATTTTGAAGCCCTTTAAACTTACTGTGAGAACCAAACCATGATTTTTAGCTTAACTATAATTTTAGAATGGCATGCCTTGTTTGCACCTATGCTAAGATAATTTATAAGACAGATTCATTATTGTGCATAATATGGCCTCTCCATAAACTCCTCCTCAAAAGCATTTTAGTCGTAAAATCTTTCAAGGTAAGTTTAATTATATTCTGAATTCCAGATATTCTGTAATAGTTTCATAGATTTAATCTTTTCCATATCTGCCAGTGAAAGCAGGAAAACATCATTTAGAATTACTTCTATAAATCTTTACACAAGACTATCCACTTGGGCAAACTATGAATGAGTGCTGTCTTCACATCAGCTTCATGTGAACTTCGCTTTGCATCATGGTCCTGAGCAATCAACCCAGCTGAAATGGGGACTGTAACACAGTAGCCTGCTTAAAAAGGGTTTTCATAACAGACTACCAGACTCTTTTTCTATCACCCTCTAATATTTCCAGCCCATTCACACCTAATTCCCTCATTTCATCCTGATTCTAGAAGCTCCATACAAATCTATGGCTAAGTGTTTCAGGGAGTCATACTGTAATTGAGGGCTATTTTTTCCCCTAACCTAAGCTTCATAAATCATTTTCAATTGTGTTCACAGCACAACCATCAAAATTGCAATACAAAAATAGAAATCCTGGTTTCTATGACCCTGGTAGAAACCTTGCTGTATGTCAGAGGTCCATCAGCACACCTATAGAAACTCCTGCTAGAGACCTCTGTTTCCTTTGGGAAAGGCACAACAGAAACAGCCAAATCTGCAAAATTAGGTTCTGTGAAAAAGACCAAAAAACAAACCAGTCCTAAACAGTTATGCATGGTATTGCTGCATCAACCGTTGCACTCTGAACAGACAGGGATGTGGATTCTCTGATGATGTATGCTTCCCAGTAGCCACACATAACACAAATTTGGCTTCATATTCCTACACTTGCCCAGTCTCAATGTACACTGTAGGCACTAGGGCAGAGCAGGGTAGGCATTTTGGATGTACTAGACTAACTGTATACATGTACACACAAACAAGTACACTTAGAGCAGCTTTTTAAGGATAGTCACCTAAATTAATTTCTATCCACCTAAATAACTTTTCTAGATGAAAGACAAAGATGCATTCCAGCACACACAGACCAAACAAACCATACCGAGCAAAACACAGCTGTACTCAAAACTCAACAGAAAAAAATGCTTGATGAGAAGTTATTTTATTAAAGACTTAACTCATGACACATCATACAAATCCATGGGAAGAGAAACTGCTGACGGCAAGGCTTTGGGATCTAGAGTACACAGACTCTAGATCCTGCCTGACATTTTTAAATTCTCTTAAGAATTTAATTTCTAAGATAGCTGGGTGACGATGACTTAACTTTTGTGAACTATTCTCATTCTTTCCCTAGCTATCATTTTAACTGTGCAAAGGTTTCCAAAACCCATGTTCATTAAAATTGTTCACATTTCATCTTACACCAAGTGTTCTTCTCCAAATTAAAAGATGAAAGAAGTCCAGAGAGCAATGTAGTCCAACTGCAAGCCCAGTAGCATATTCTACCATCTTCTTTACAATAGAACTAGTAAAGTGAACTTGTTTTAAAAAAAAAAAAAAAAAAAAAGGAAAAGGAAAAAGAACATTTTGGTAGAGTTGAGAGTTGACTACACAATCCAAATTTTCCTTTTATTGCTAAAAAAAAATAAAAGCACTGAAAGGAAAATAGCTGCATACCTCAACATAACAATCATTCTGAAACACTAATTCGCCTTTAACATTTGTATTGATTCTCACAGATAACAATATCTCCCCCTAAAACTTATTTCACATTACCTTCGCTCTATTGATCAGAGGTGTTATATAAATGTTTCAATCAATCCAATGAGGCTTTTAGCTACACATGCGCATCCTGCAATTTCGCTGAGCTCCAAAACACACAGGTAGTGCATGTTAAGTAAGAAGAATCCATGTTTTTCTTACAGGTTTTTTCCTTCTGCATATCTACTCCCTTGCTAAGATAAAAGTACGCTGGATTTACCAGCAACTATCAGCTGTTCTTCTACACAACAATCAGCATCTTCTACAAGACAGGAAGTGTATTGAAAAGGAAGATTTTACCCAACACATACTTAACATGTTTGGTAAATTAATGATATTCTTAGGTTCCCTGTGGATACATTTCCATATACTTTTCCATCCTAGCACACTGTCACTGAGTTCTAGTTCAAATTGATGGGTAATACATTGACTAACACAGTAAGTCTGACACTGTATCAGCATGATATGTTGCATGGGCATAACAAGATAGAGAAGAACAATAACACGAAAACTGAAGATGCATTCTCAATACAGATGCTAGAATCAAAAGTTTGAATCAAGGTAAGTAGTCAAGAGACAGTCATTAAAATATTTAACAATATACGTCATCTTAATGGATTACCAAGATGTTACATCTGATAGTCTAAACTAAGTGTACATATACATTACAGCATTCCTCTAATTCCATTTCACTGCTCCAGTGAACCTAAACCTTGACTTTCACGGAGCAAGCCTAAGAGAGAATTCAAGTGTCATGCTTATAATGCCATGCTAATTCTCATACACAATTCCCATCAAGGTATAAAATACCACTGCAGGTTGAGATGTGGATGTAGGAAAGAAAAGCAGCCAATACTCATTTTATCTAGACCACCAACCACTCAGAAATCTGACACAAGTAAATCCATCCTGAAGACAGAAATCAAGGCATGGAAGGGCCTGCCTTTCATTAGCAGTTACTTGAAGCATTCAACTGTCCTCCTGAAACTAAGCATGGTTCTTAGGAACCAAATAAACTCTCAGCAACTTCAGATTCCACAAGCAAAAGGAAAATAGTACTTCCACATCTGTCAGTAAAAATTATCACAACAGAAGGCTAAATCTGTGCACACAGTGGTTACACAGAAACAAATCTACAGCAGTGTCAGTGCAACCGCTTGTTTCCCCCCATTCAAGGAAACGTGTTCTTTATTAGAAAGCACTTTACATAGCTCAATCATTACTCAACAGGCATTTCAAAATTTGGCTTCATTACGTGTTTCAGCACTCCAGCAGTGATCAGACATGATAATTCAGTTTCATAGCAGCATTCTGATATTTTCAAGTTAGGTCAGACAATGCCCACACTTGTCTGGTCACTGCCTCAAGGAACATTAATTCTCTCAGGCTGTCTGTTCACAAGCGAGAAGGTGCATCCATGCATCAGAGGAAATCTGCTGCCAGTGCAAGAAGTGCTACAGGCTCAGTGTGACCTCTCTACTTCTCTACCACCTCAGTCTGAGGAAACCAGTATTCAATATCACTCTGAAACTAACCATGCATGGACCTGCACATAGACAGTTCCCCAGATCACTGTATTTACCATGTTGTGCACCCTTTGCTTCACAAGTTTTAGTCAGAAGCCTCAGCAAAACATTCTGTGATGCTCCAATAAATTTAAAAACTTAGGAAAGTTTTTTACAAAAACCATCTTCTGACCAGTCCTACTTATATTAACTGCCTGTACCATGTGCTTTTCCAGTCAGCATCTAAAAGAAAAAAATTGTCTCACACTTCTCAATACATTTTTGAACACATACGTAGGAAATGTAGAATATCATTATTCGATTATGCAGCGGTAGAAGCAGCACAAAATGTGTGTTATGCTTGTGTGATATTTTAAGAGTCTATTATTGATGTGTTTAAAAAGGTTCTGCTCAGTCATATTGCTTTAGCAGCACACATGAGGTCTGTGAGCACACCTGCTTGTGACACTTTCCCACGCAATTATGTAAGTTGGGTTTCGCTTTCAGAACTAACTCTCAGCGTGCAAACAACTCAAACAAAATTTTGACTTTGTGAAGCGTCCTCCTCCATGTGAAACAGCTCCAGCTCTTCCATACTGCACCACTGCTTAGAAAAAAAATTACCATCAGGAAAGGTGCTGACATAATATCCCAATTTAAATGGTTATTTTTCCCCTTGTTAAATCCTCAAGTGTTTTGAATACAGCACCAGGGTATAATAGAATGTGAATAAGTAATGAAAGATAAAGATGCCGATTTAAATAAAATATCCCCTATTACCATTCTTAATTCTTATCTATTGTTAAGACGACAGCCATCTGGAATATTACAACAAGGTGCTCATTCAGGAAGAACCCAGACAGAATAAAATGCAATTCAAAACCCAGAATAACAGCCTTAAATCAAGTTTCAAGAGGACACCTGGCTACCAAGAAATACTTGCCGGTTTATCTTATTCCAGCCTGCGTTTTGCCGCAGGATGCAAGGCTGGTGATCCGAAGCTGCGGGCAGGATGCCGCGGGACGCTGCCGGGGGTGTCCGGGAAGAGGGGCTCCCTCCCCTCCTCTCCCATCCCGCCGCGCCTCTCCCGCGGCAATGCCGCCCCCTCGCGCTGCCCGGCCGGCAGGGAAGGCGCTCGGCCCCCGAAAGGCCATCACTGCGCTAACTGCTGATTAATTACAGCCTTTCACCAAGGTCAAAAGGAACATTCAGAGGCAGTATAAATGGTATCATGTGCAAAACACATCATATTAAAAATGGGGTTTTTTTACGTAAAATCTGATACTTGGTGCCTTACCGAGTGCAGGACTTGCCTCTGACAGTGTTAACACTGCAGTGAGGCACCTGTCCTGTGTATGGAAATAGTGACATTTTAACCCCACACGCCAAACAAAACTCAGTGAACATGAGGCTTTTCTCCAAATTAAATCATTTTTGAAAATACTTTCTATAGAAATTAATTCTTCCCCAAATGAGACTGGCCAATACTGTTACGCTACCCGTAATTATATTTATGTGATATTTTTAAGAACATCAAACTTTCAAATGGATCCAATTCAGAAATAATGGCAACAGCAGTGCAGAGCAGCTGTTGAGTGCAAGCAATAAATCATATAAATTGCATAATTACAACTTCCATGACTTCAGAGACAGTCTGCACTAGGAAGAGCAATGAATGATAAAGCAGGATGAGTTTTATAACCGCTAAAAGGAGAAGGCTCTAGTACAGTAGTCAGGGCACAGGTGATAGCATAGTCCCTCCTCCAAAGCAAGCACAACTGCTGGAGAACCACCACCCACATCCAGCAGGTCAGAAGTCACAGAGAGGTGGATTCAAATCCTAGAGAAGCAGAAAATAAATCCAGATATTGCACACCGAGATAGTGCTGGGCCACTGTCATCCCACTTCTCATTTAAGGGTGGGGGGAAATTGAATTCACCTGACTCTGGAGATCTGCAAGGGTAGGAGACTTAAGCTTTGCTTTTGGCTGAAGGAAACATTTAATGCATTACTAAATCAAGACTTTCTTCCAGTATAGAACATCTTCTCTTCAAATACGTCCTTGGTTTTTGTGCCTTCTCCCCGCTGCCACTTAAATTCTTCACTGAAGCTTTTTTCCCCCCTTTTCTCTCAATTTTCCAGTTCATTAGATAAAATGAAAAATAAATTATTTGCAGTATCCAAATCACAGCTGCCCCCTCAGGACAAGGGAAGAACAGCCTTTTCTTTTTTGCTTTATTGCAACTGATGTGTTACCAGTCACAAGTGAGCCGAGCCAGCGCTGTACCCTGCCAGGCAGGGAAGTGCCTCTCGGTGTTCTCTGATAACGCAGGCACAAAGTAAGTGGCAATGAATAAACTGGCATAAGGCTTCTCCTAGTACTTGGTTAAGCTGTCGGAGCTCATGGTGCAAGACTCCAGCGAATGCTACAACAGTTTAACTTAATCTTACTTTCTTTCTCCCAGCAAATTGCTCCTGTTTTCCAACCAATTTACTCTGCTGTTAGAACTATTTACAGTAAATCAGATTTACCTTTGATTGTTGGAGCTATAACTCTCAGCAAAGGGGGCAGCATGAACATATTTCAATCTCATAAAATAAATGATGGCAGATTAAGTTCCCTTTTAAAGAATGTCTTATCACAACCTACAGAAAGACTGTCATTTCAGAGACAAGGGGATGGTTGCCAAAGCTGGGAAGAGTTAAAGAGCTTGCTGTCACTCACACATGGTGTGCCAAAGTAACAAAAATAACGTGTAAAGAAAGCAATCACCTAGAGTAGAAATGGGGAAAAATGAGTTTTTCCTGTACTAGTGACCTTTGACTGCTAGACAGTCAAATAACTTTTCCTATCTAACCTCTATTTTTGGACAGCAACTCTTTTATTACTATGCCTTTTACCTATTTTATAACTTTAAAAGCTCACAATACTCAATCTCAAAGTATGCACTGAAGAATACACCATGTACTGAAGGAGAATTCTTCACTAAACAAACATGTTAGGTAGGTTATTTCCAGAAATCTTTTTGCCTATATAAAATCTGCAGCTAAGGTAATTCCCAGACACATCTGAGGCATACAAGTTTATTATCTGTTCTGCTGTTCAGCAAAACACCACAGCGGCAATAAAGACAGATAGAAAAAATAATTCCAATGCCAAGTCGTCTTGGTCTCCCTGCTGCTGAATACAGGAGCAATACTCCTCTATGAGATTATCATACTCTGCCTCAAGAGCTTTGTACTTCATCACAGCTCAACATGGACCTTTATCTACCAGGGAACTGAAAGAACAGATGGGAACCTGGAAAACACTGCTGAAGGAAACGCACATCTGTGATGTGTGATGGCACAACTAAGCCAGGGTTACCCCACCACAAACCCTTTCAACACCACATTGAACAGGCATAACAGGCAGTGTAAGAAAGATTTATGATAAAGTTTATGATAAGGAAGCTGTACAACAGTGCATGTCCACCTGAGAGCTGCAGAGTGTTGTCTCTAGACTGGTTATTAACGAGAGCAGACCACCTTACAGCAAGGGAGAGCAGGATTTTAACTGAAAGCACTTGATCACATTATATGTCTGTCCTGGGCCAGGAAAAGAACCTAGCATTATGGAGATGGGTCTCCTGCTTGACAACTTCAAATACACTGCCACTGGGACTGGAGAGGTGGTTAGTACCTGGTGGTTTACACTGCACAAATAGTAAAATACAGCCTAAAGAACTTTCTTAGGATAGTGAGAAGGTATATCCACAGTAGAAGAGAAAGACCCATAAACGGCTTCCCATTTGGATTACACATGTAGGCTGGAAAAAGCTACTTGTTAGCAAGTATCAGCAATTTTTAGAGCAATCCCCTAACTACCAAGTCACAAATCATGCAAATGGTAAGCAATGTCTGTAACTCAGGTTTGCAAGACGTAGATTGAAACAAGGAACCAGTTTCCAGTTTTTTCAGCAGAAGTAATGTTAAGCATCAAATGTAGAAAGCTCAGTTAAATTGGGGGGAAATAAAGGTAAGAAAAGTAATTTACAGAACAGAAAATTAAATAAACAACGAAGTGTGCCCATGAAAGTTACTTCAGGAACCATTTGAATTAGAAAATTATTAGAAATGAGAGAGTAGCATAATAAATTAAATTATTTTGCACATAGAGAGATATAAAAAGTGCAGAAAATGCAAAATTTTTGAAGATAAATGAGGAAAAATAAAGATAAAACAAAGGAAAACTACATGTCAACTGGACTTAGGAAGCTGAAGGCTCACAGTGAAAGTAAATATATAACAAAAGGAAGAACAACAATTAAGAGCAAAGAAAATGAAAATAAATAAACAACTTAATGCCTAGATTTCAGACGCAAAACTTTGTTTTTCTGCTACAGAGATGCCTGGCATTTACAGAGATGAAGAAGTACTAAAGTACATGCTTTGTAGAACATTTAATGCTAGAAAGAAGATAAAGCCTAAACATAGGGAGGACAAAGATGACTGACTCAGTGGGGTTCAGAACTTTTAAAACAACTCCGCAAACCCAGGAGAACTTTAAAAGACAGGTTTTTTCTTACTTCTTTTCATTTCTTCGAAAGGCGTAAGATGATGCCTGGTATGCTACAGGGGAATGCTACAAAAGCAGAACCAAGTAATAAATGTATACCCTGACAGTTCTCAGCTGCAGTTCAGCATTTTAGTGCTGTGACAAAGTATTCTAACACAGGAAAAAAATCCTGCTGCCCTGGTCCTTTATCCTGCAAAACTGTGAATACGTCTTCCATTTTGACCAGTGAATATTGGTCTTCAAGGTCAGGCAGGCAGCTTTTAAAATGCTCTATGCTTTCAGAGTGTTCTGTGTTTTCCTACAACCTCCATTTCCCTATCCAATTCACTCATACACTACGTAAGTAACCTCAGCAGGGATCAACAAGAGCAGCAAAATGCAAGCCGCATAAGAATGAGCAAACACCTACGTATTTTGTGCCTTTTGAGGAATAAAACAAGTCAGAAGACTTATGTTTGGCATCTTTTTTTAAGAATAAATAAATCAGGTAGAGAAAAATGTGGTCTTGGTGAACTGTGCACTGCTCTGGAAAAGGTGTGAAATTGTGCTCCACGTGATTAGGAACTCAGATAAACAGAACTTTATAAATTACTGAATTGTAAGATAACAATTCATATAAGCCAGAGAAGAAAATAAGCCATGCAGAGACTGAAAAGTATTGGGAGCTAGTAAATTAAAGAAAAAAGCAGGAAGGAAGAGAACCAGGAATTACTGCAGAACCCAATGCATTGTAACAGTAATAGAACATGTTACCATTCTGCATCATGCTTTATTCATCTAAGAAAATACCAAAATAGGAATAGCTTCTTTAGTTATCATTATATTGATAAAACAAAGTTACAAGTCTAGCTGAAGTTACTGCATTTGATGATTCTGTTCATCTGGAAAACACAAGCAGTAAGATTTTTCTGAATTCATTCCAGTTGGAACTAGATATGAAAAAAGTCGAAGACCTACTGAGAATTTACAACGATCTTTTCTGAACTCTGGCAAAAGCTAATTGTCCTGTCAAATAAAAGGCAAATTACTCTTTTTGATTGTTGTTTTGTGGTGTTTTGTTGTTGGGTTTTTTTTAACCTAAAAGATGTCAAGCTCCACTTACTAGCCATTAGAAATGATCACTTCTGCTTTTGTCTATCACCATAATGATCTTTCCACTAACAAGTTCTGGTCTCCGAGCAGGTAGTTGCAGGCCTCCATCAAACAATCTCAGACTTCTGTTCTTTAAGCTGAACAGAGATGGCTCATTCCTGCAACTGGTTTTAACCAGCCCTCTTGGCAAAAGCTATTCAGATGCATGGACTTTATTCTTCAATTTCCTGTGGTCTATAACCCATACTTCAGACAGGTTGCAGGCAAAATCTTTTTGAGTATTGGCCAATTTGCTCATGAAGCACCTCAGGCTATGACACTGAGACACCACCCATGCTTTTTCAGGCTGGCAAGAGACTAAGCTGAGTACCTGGCAGAAACTGTCAAAAACTCTGTTCAACACTACAAAGCTGCTGGAATAGTTGGGTTCCTCTCTAGAATTTTTTTATTTTTCCCAAGACTATCATTGCTTAGCAAATAATCAGAAAAGACACGGAGAGGAAAAAAAAGAGCTAAGCTAATGAATACTCACTTCTATGCCTTTGCATTGCAATCGAAGGTGATAAAAAAAGACACCACCATTATGGATATTTTAGCCAGTGTCTAAGACTTATTTAGAGGGTATCTCTCCAACTGGAATACTGTCCTCCCAGCTAGGAATATAGCTGACCACTTCATGAACTAATGAGCAATGATATGTTAAACTGGTACTCGCACAGATTTTTTCACAGGTACTGAATAGAAGGAAGAAACTTTACACTGGAGTTTTAATATTTTTCTGCTGACACAAGCACATTTTTATTTTGATAACTAGATCAAAGAACATTTATATATGTCAAGAGCTAGATCAAGATTACCCACAAGATTACACACTGGAAACATGAAAACATAAGAGTAATACATTTCATTCAGGTCATTTTTTACTGCAGTAACAAGAATAAATGCTACAGGTGATTCTGTTGGAAGTGCCACATGGCAAATGCTCTGACTTGTAAAAAAATATTTTTCTCCTAACTAAACTGAAGCAATATCCTAAAATAACAAATTAAGTGTAAAAGTCAAAGGGCTGTAAGTTCAATGAACTAAAATCAACAGCAATTAACATTTAGCTTAAAAACTACAAAATAAAATAACTGATTCTTCTTTAAAAGGACTACCAACTTCAAAATTTATCATTTTGTGACAAAATTGAAGGATTTTCAAGCAAAAGAATTTTTCACTGAGTTCTGCTCTTTCCTATGTGGACAGCACTTTCACCGAAGTAAGAGGATCTGCATCCAAGCAGTTCAGATCAGAAAGGAATGCTGCAGCTTCAATGTAGGAGAATGCCAGAGGTGAAACCCAGAACTCTGCTGAAACTCAGGCAAAACTCTTACTGATCTCAATGGACCAGAATTTCTACCTTCATGTATTTTCAAGATTCTTTCTCCAACAAAACATTCAAAAACAAGAACAGGAAAGATCTACAACTACTGCTGTTTTCTGCTGGATTTAATATTTTTCAAAGGTACTTAAAGTCAAGCCTACAGGAGACATGGCTACAGTGTTATTAGCTTTTCTCTAGCACAAAGCACAGATAATTTTTCTCTGTAAAATGTTTTAGAACACCCGAACTGGGAAAAAAATTAGTAGATAAAAATGTTACTATGACTTCTAATCCAGATATAGAATTGTTTATCTGCACAGAAATACACATAGTTTCAGCCTGTCATTTCCAGCTCACATTGTTAATTATGTTTCAATGCACCTCACTAGATAAGAGGAATTGTCCAGCCAAAAGCATATAAAGGTTGTAGTTCAAATTATGCAAGGTGTCTTCCAGCTGATAATTCCAACAGGTAATGAACTGTTTAATCTTATGCAGCTTGGCAAACACGCCTGTTTATCTTTACCCAAGCCTTTGACATGCACATCAAACCAAAGATATCATCCGCAAATACCATGACTGAACCTTCTTTTCAGTTGGCATTATACAAAGCTTTAATTATATTCTGTCTACTACAGTATTTTTGTATAAAGAATAAATCAGGGTTCAAACACAACAACAAAAAAGTAGTCTTTTGAATATCCAGTCTGAAGTATTTCTTGCATCATCTTTGCCCATCAGTTGAAATCTGGCAGGCAAACAAAAATGATACTAATCACAAGCACGTGTTCCACAAGGGCCACAGATCCTTTGCAATTACAGGTGACAAAATCCCTGAGCTTTATAGTATAACCTACTACTACCATCTCCCATGCTTAAGTATTGAGCCTGCACACCACAGGCCTCACAATAGAAGTGTAACAACAGCAGTTGTTACCTCCAGTCCTCATACAAAGAAACCCTGGCCCAAATCAACTGAAACATCAGCAAATTCTCTTCCTGCTCCTGTAAGAGATATCAAACTGAGGGACACAGAGTTCCAGCTCCTAACTCCAGGCATCTGGGTCTTCTGCCTTTTACTCCAGTTTATTTCTCCAAGGACAGAGGAGGGATATTCTTGGATGAAAACTTTCAGTTCCTGAGAAAGAGATAGAAGGTACTTAACTCTGCTCCAAACCATAAGATTTGCATTGCCTCCAAGTAATCAGTTAGGATTTAATGGAAGTATAGAAAAAGACTAAAATCTTAAGAGAAGAAACCCAAGAACTGTAAATAGATTTTCTGCAGGGAATCATAGAACAATAATCTCTCTTTGTTCCATTTAAATTCTCTTTATTTCTACTTTTCTGTCATGGTAAAAGGTGTCAATTGGAAGATATTTTCTATTGTAAAGTCTTCTTTAGGAAAATACATGTAGCATTAAAATAAGTTTAGGGACAAAATCCAGCTGTTCTAGACAGGATTACAACTTCAGTGGTTTTATTCAGGGTTTATCATCAGGTATTATACTTCTCCCATCTTTTGACAAGTATTACCCATTACTCCAGATTTGGTTATACTTTTGTATATATGCAGGTATAAAGACTGCAGCATGCTTGGAACTCTGAGGTGACTGAAGTAACATGCTATATAGCAGTCATTTCATTCACTTTATAATAATGGCCAATCTTCACGAACGAAGATTTGGGAAGGTCTCACCCCACATGGGTGTGCCCTTCCAGCCTGCGCAGTGGATTTTTTAGATGAGGGACAGCGTGCACAGAACTGGCCCCACGTTTAAGTCCTAAGGTTCATTTTGCCATGGCTGAGCAAGCTTGGACAGTGACAGTGAAGTGTCCTTAGGACTATCTACAGCACCCGGTACTAACCGGGGCTGACCCTGCTTTGGCATCCAAGATCTGACGGGATCGGATGGCAGGGAGGCATTGAACTGCCGGAGGCGGTCCGTACTGAGAAACTCGAACTTGCGACCGTGGGTTTCAGAGACCAGAGTGCTCTCCACTACACCACGGGACCACCCTCTTTCATTCACTTTAAGTATATAATTATTAAGTGAAAAGTCAGTCAAGTCTGATAACCTCTCTGTTTTACAATATCTTAATCATAGAAACCTTCATTTAGCTTCTATCTTTACTACTGTATTTGCAAATACCTCAAAGAAAACCTTGAACCAACTGAACAAGATAGAATGATGCAGAAATTACTCTGCATCTGACAATGAAGTGGAACAAAAACTGGAAGAAAACAAACCTGTATTTCATGGGGGACATGTTGTATTCCAAGTGGAACGGTGTCCCAAGGGTTTCTTTTGCTTAGATATGTATACTCCCAGGTGCTGTGTCTGAATATTACCAGTCAATATCAAAACAAAGACTAAAGGTAATGTCTCAGAAAAACAAATACCTGACTTTTTATTCAGTCACTGAGGTGAATTTACCATTGATGTAAGGAAGTACAATTCTTTACAAACTGCACGTATTTATGCAAGAATACAATTAGACTTGTACACTATCAAAACTTCTGAATGAAAGCACAGTAATACATTTCCACCCAAAAGTTAAGATTTTGAATCCAAATACATACATCTGAAAAGTACCTGCAACTAAAAGGTTAAACAGTATTCACTCTCTGCAGTAGCATAACCCTGTTCTAGGACATTGATTTTACATATGTGACCACAGATGACCCAAACCAACATTTTCTTGCTTATATCTAAAAAAAATTCAATAAAATCTGAAGCATGAACTGAAAATAAAATGCTGTACTATTTTTATCTTCAATCTACAGAAATTCTGAATATTTGGAAGGATAACTGCCTGAGATTGGGTTCGCTGAAGTACTACTTGAAAACAAATTGACATTATTTCTTAAATATTCTATCTCTATGCTCATCCTCAAAAGAAACTAAACAAGGCAAAGTATTCTAAAGAGCCTTTCACACATTTCTGAGAAGTGAAAATATCATGCTATCTTAACCTAACTTGAACGATGCCAAAAAAATAGATAAAACAAAGCAAAACCATGCTGTATGACATTAATAAAAACCAAAAGGAATGTAACTTAGAGAAACCTGTTAATGCTAGACCTGAATGTTCACTGACTTTTTCAATACAGATTCAGGTTTCTAAGAGACCAAACACTGTTTTCCTACTTCTAACCTATTAATGTTTCAGGATCAAGTTGTCAAATATGTGCTGTAATCCCATATCCAGCTGTCCTGAGCAAATACACAGAGGCAGTACCTATATGAAATGGCAAAATGAACAGAACTACAAAACCAATTACCTGAGTGCCTCCATTACCTTGCTAGTATTTACCTTTCTTTGAAAATTAATTTGATCCTATCTGTTAAGGGTAACTACACTGGTCATTGCTTCTCTTGGTCCTCTTCTGAGCACCTTACCCACAAGACAGAGCTTTCTGTTTACCTCTGAGCAGCTCCAGTCACACACAGGATCTTTCCACCAGAACTGGAATTCTCTTAATACAGCATGTAGAAACAGCAGCTGTAGACTATAGGAAGAGACTTAGACAATGAAACAAAACAAATTTCATAGTATGATCTGCTCAAACTCCAGAAGTAGCAATCTTGAAAGAATTGGTTTTGGCCATCACCAGGGCTATGTATGTATGTGTGGCTCGGCTTTGTGAACAAAGATTTGGGCATGGCTCTCCCCACGTGGGTGTGCCCTTCCAGCCTGCACAGTGGATTTTTTAGGTGAGGCACAGCGTGCACAGAACTGGCCCCATCGTTTAAGTCCCGAGGTCCATCTGCCACAGCCGAGAGAGCTTGGACAGTGACAGTGAAGTCCTCAGGACTAGAACCTACAGTCTCCGGTATTGCCAGGGGGTCTCCCATCCAAGTACTAACCGGGGCTGTCCCTGCTGAGCTTCCGAGATCAGACAGGATCGGATGTCAGGGAGGCATTTAACTATTCGAATTGCATGCGGGAACCTGTTTCATCTGTCCAATGAATAGAAGACGCTATTTTTTTCCTCTCTCTTCTAATCCTAGTTTTCTGGCATCTTAGCACCACATTCTTTCTGAAACTAGCTATAGTCATTAAGAAAAAAAAAGTGAAAGTTCAGTAGGAGCCCAGTATCTTAGAAGATGCAGCTGCAGAATTACAGTCTATTGAAGAATGACTAAAATTGGTGGTATACACTGCCACAGTTATTCCAAATTTACTCATCTGTGTTGCTTCTTCATGCTTATTCCATTGCAACACAGGCAGCTGAAGAAGTTGAACTAAAAAGCAGAGGAATGCAGAAACCTAGAGCAGAGATAGCAAACTAAGAATAATTTGATACGACACCCACCTCAAAAGTTGAATGCACTGCATATATAGCTGGCAACAGCATTTTAGATGTACAGGGACAAGTTCCCTGGCACACTACCAGAACTTTTGGTTTGCTTGTTTGTATGTACACCAGCACATTAAATATGCCCACTGCATTATGGGGGTGAGGTTGCCCATCCCTCATTGCAGCAGGAAGCTGTTCAGAAACACTTTTCACCACTGGATTGCACTTTCATGATTCTAACAGAGCCATTCTATATTTCTGTTGCACTAAACTTACAAAACTTTGATGTCCTTATGCATAGCCTAGTTAAGGATGAAACCATCCTTTTCCCCAAAGAGAACCAGCATAAAGCTTCACACCAATTTCTGTTTCTTGCACCTGGTATATAACTACCTCTTACAACTGCAAAATCAGTTTTGAGTCATTTCAAGAGTTATTGTGCTATATGTAATTACATCATATTGCTGTCTACAAAGTACTGCAGATACATAAACCATTTCAGTAAAGTTATCACCATCAGATCTTGGAAGAAAGAGATAGAAGAGCAGCTCACCTTTGAGCATCAACACAGAAGGGGCCTAATCAAAAGATTCCTACAGATATTGAGGGGCTTTGAACCAAGTTGCTATGTCAGTTCAAGGTGCCTGAACAAATATTTCATATTTTCTGCATTACACATACTTGCATCTAATTATACAGAATAAATTTAATACCTGCACTGCATTTATACAAACTAAACCTCTATTCTCCAAGTGAAAAATCCAAGTATTTTACATGTTTAAATGAATACCACCTGACAAGATGACCTTATAATCACCATTATAAGAAATACAATTACAAATTACTCAAGACACATGGCAAACTTAAATATGCTTAAACAGACCAGTTTCCAACCTTTTCAATCCTGACAAAAATGGACATTGAAATAAACACACATTTGAGATTTTAGTTACAGAAAATGCCTATCAGAAGTTAAACTGCATATTACTAAATTCTACTGATAATATTTACCAAAAAAAAAAGCAATTCCATAACACACAAACCCTTCCCCTCTTTTAACTACTTAAATATTATTTAACAGATATGATGTGGATGATTTTGTGGAAGCAAGACATGGAATGGAAATCATTCATCCGAATGTGACCCTCAAAATTTGATAATAATTTGATATACAGTTACTACCATTACAGAATTATAAGACCAAAATACGTATAAGGGTATATATAACCTAAAAGGTCCCAAGTGCTTTAAAAATGACCCAGGAAAGTGAGACTCATACTCACAATCAATGAAACACAAACAAGCACAGAATAAGCATAACAGTGCAAGTCTATGCAAATGCAGAAATACCAATTTTTCAAATGAAACCACAGAGAGAATACTAAAAAGTGGAGGGTAATTTCTCATGCTGTATTGGCCAAGACAACACAAAAGGAACTCTAAGATTGGGCTTCTTGGGGGTTTTGTTCTTGTGGTGGTTTTATCCTTTTTTTTTTTTTCTTACGTGGACATGACTTTTACATGCTGCCCAACAGAAGTCTGCCAAGTGTTACCTTGGAGCATCACTGAACATCAGCTCAAAATAATGGATACCACCAGCTGCAGTGCTAGTCCCTTTCCTGCATCCTCACCAAGGGGTTTATACCTTCTGTGAAAGCTAAATAGAGTGAACGCTGGCTAAATCTGACAAGATCACTGTTTAAGTAGAGATGGCCACAGACACAAGCAATAAGCCACTCCATTTTACCACTCACTGTCATGACAACAAGGATTTCACACAGGTATGACATGCAGAACATAACAACCTTGCACACATTAGAAGTGGACACACAATGAGCCTCAAAGCAGTTTCTTCCTCATGGAAGCCCATCTGTTACACACTATGTGGTTCTCCTTTAATGATTTATTTAAACAGAAGCAATCAAAAGGTTCAGCTTTTCAGTTTAGAATCAGATAATCGCTCAGACAGGATGAACTTCAGAAACAATATGAAAAGCCTATTTGGTGCAGAAAAACTAGCACAAAGAAAATTAAAACCACAAGCTGAATGATCAGTAAAGTAAAACATGGAATCATTTTGGCAGATACTGAGTTGGAATTTTGTGCAACAATTTAAAAATGGTGTAAAGTTGTTAATAAGCCTTAGACATTTCCAAAAAGCATTACAAAAAGAAATAGAGAAGGTTTTGTATAATGGCTATTATTAAAAACAAATATTTAAACAAAAAAACCCAGTAGGTTTCCCAGTGGGAAGCACACTGCATGTGTTTCTATTATAAGACTTTCATTGTTGAACCTATCAGAATAAAAATATGCTTTTGAAAGAGAATAAAAATGCTTTGCAGTAAATGGTCATTACCAGTTTGATAGATCACATCCCATACAATTGTATGTGGAGCACAGAACCTGCTCTTCATAAATATTTCAGTATGCAATAGCCAGTATTACTCTAAGCAGCACCATGAGTGGTTTCTGCTGTCCACACAATACTAAGTTTTAGACTAATTAATTGCATCCTCTGCAACTGTCAAATATGCAGCTTTTGAAACAATGACTGCAAAAAGATTAGCAGAATTTCTGTTATTCTTGCAAGTACATTCTGAGCACATTTTTTTCTTAAGTAGCTAAGCCAAATCACAGATTTTTTTTTTAATGAAATAAAAATAGACTAAGACAGTTTTCTGTTATGAGGACAGAAACCTCTAAGACTTTCTGTGCAAGCATGCAGATTGTGTTGAAGAAAATAAAGGAAAACTGAGCATGAAGGAAAATTCCAGCTTCTTAAGAAACCCCTCTGTTACATCTAGTGTGTTGTTTAATAAACATATCTGTTCAATTCCAGAAAGTTTTACTGTGCAAGCAGGCTGGTAAGAGCATTAGGACTTATATAAGCAACCTCTAAGACAATAAAACGGAAGGATCTCAACAAGAGTTGAGCAGCAGAGACTGAAGTATCAGCCTTCAAACAAAAGGGGTTTTTTAAAAAGAATTAAAGTTCTTTTCATTTGCATGAAAACATTTATTTTATATTTCATCTACAAATTAATTCAGTATAGAAATTCTACTTAGCATGACTTGACAAGCACAGTCTAGCAATTTGACCAGAAAACATGGTCCCTCCTAGTTTTGTGCATACATATACTACTGTCCTAGTTCAGCAGGTAGGATCAGTTTATCACTGCGTGGGAGTGACCAAAGCTATGTATCCTACATCCTCTACTCATTTCCCAAGAACAATGGACCATTGGCAGCAGCTGCCCAGGGGACACCCAACTCCTTGGGATGTGAGCTGGGTGTGAAAGACATCTGTGAGATAGGAGCTGTGGTAACTCCCCTCCAGGGAGTCATTAGCACCTTCACACCCTGCCTGAAGGGTGCCTCTGCTAGTGGGCCAGCAAAGATTCCAAAATACTCCATGAGTCACAGAGTCAGATCACCCATTGTGTAACTCCCCACCCTGTGGGAGGTACTGGGTGCTCCCGCCTGGACCTGAGGGTACATAATCTGGGGGTTTGAAAACCTTGAGGGACCACTCGTTGGATCCAGAGGAGGACCAAAACCTTGACAGAAGGAGACCACAACTTTCAACCAGACTGCGACCACCACTCTTCACCAGACTGTAACCATCAGCTACACCAACAGGTTTTTTACTTTCTTTTACTTTGGACTTGGGGAAACCATGTCAGGTTTATGCCCCAGGGTGCTGGGTTTTGTGGTTAAAACCAATTTCTCTTTGTGCCATTGCATTTATTGTAATACCGTTATTAAATTCTAACTCTGATTTATAATCTCTTTTGTGTTGGGTTCATTTCTCCTGCTGGTTTACCTTTAAACCAGCACAACTACTTACCAGGAAATGCTTTCCCAAAAGTGAAAAAGGCTGAGCGCAGCCAGAAAATGAATTCAGCCAGATGAGGCAGGAAAACTTGCCCATCACCACTGGTAATGAGAAAACTGCAACAAGAGGGTATGTTTCATTTCCAGACCTGGGTCACACATGCCAATCAACCCAAGCCAGGATTTACAAGTGCAATTCAACAGTTTGGCAGATAGGCAAGTAATTAAGCTTCACTTGTCTGGAACACAAGTTTGGTTGTTTCAGGCTGTAAAGCAGCTCTCTTCCTTGCCATAACAGAGCCTTCTGACTTTATAAGGGAGGTCAACAATCAAGTACAAGACCTTCAGCAATTTTCCCAGAATCATTATGTCTTAGGCTGCCATGTAGTAGAATGTAAAGCTCACACAGAATCACAGTATACCTGGATTTCACATCTATTTATTGGAAGTGATTGATTCAATCAGGACTGATGCTAGACCATCAATCTGGAAACTGTTTCACCACTATCTCAGGTAAAATTGCATGACCTCTAAGTGTCTGGCTTCCCTATCTGTAAAATGGCAATCAAAGTTGATCACTTTTACAGTAGTGTTTTTAATGGCTTCAGAAGAAAGTCAGTATCTAAAGGGAAAATTAATACTATTCATCTTCAAGTGCTAATACATAGAATTACTTGTCAATGCTTCTATTATCCAGTGGGAAAAACATATTTTTGAGCATGTCTAAAAATACCAATGGATTTTTTGTCCAATTTCCTTTATAGAGAGAACTGACAGCTCTCAGCGCAGTAAGCCAAGCCTGATTTTTGCACTACATCTGCAATATCTTTTATACTCGGGCAGCTGGCACAGAGTGAGAAAATTCATTAACATGCTAATGATGCACCCTATTTAAAATTCCAGCTCCGATTATTGTGTGATTAAGTCTCTTCCCTTGACGTCTGCTTTCTTGTATCTGCATTACTGTGAGAAATCAACAATTATTAATGAAGTAAAAAATAGGTGACCAATTTATATACAAGAGAAAGACAAACATACACATATTTTAGCTTTTTTTATTATTTAATGCTTTCTATACAAAGCAGTATTATCTTCAGTTTTAAAAAAAGTTTTCAAGAAGCTCACAGGCATGAAACTTAACAATTCAAGTTGCAGATGATGTAGAAATAGACATGTATAGGAATAGTCCTGCAGAGGGGTTTAAGGTGCTATATAAAAATGAGGAAGGGCTTCTGATGCAGGGAAAGTAGAGGACTATGCCCTGGAAACTATTCATAAACAAGTCTGAGGAGACAACAGTTCTAGTTGATCTGATTACCTCTACTGAAGAAAAATTAAGCTTCTCCTTCTATGTGAAGGGCTTACAAACCCACTGACTTAGTTAAACTAGGATAAGTCTTTAAAGATGAAAATCATAGAAAGACTTGGGTTGGAAGCGACCTCAAAGATCATCTAGTTCCAACTCCCCTGCCATATGCAGGGACACTTTTCACTAGAACAGGTTGCTCAAAGCCCTGTTCAATCTGGCCTAGAACACTTCCAGGGATGGGGCATCCAAAGCGTTTCTGGGCAACCTGTTCCAGTGCCTCACCACTCTCACAGTAAAGAAAGTCTTCCTAAAAGCTAATCTAAATCTACACTCTTTCAGTTTGAAGCCATTTCGCCTTGTCCCATCACTACAAGATGATCAAGGGACCTCCTTCTCCACATAGCTTTCAGTAGCCTATGTTTAGTTTATGGACAGACACCTATTTCATAGCAAAGCCAAAGCACAGAGCACAAGTGTGCCATAAGGAGGAATCATAGGTACCTCCCCACTGCACACCAAGACACTGATCAGCCAGCCTAGCCCTGATCATTTTTGCTGTTTAAGTTAGAGAGCCCATCAGGTCAAGTTAATAAATGCTAGGTAGACAAAAATTAACAAAACATAGAGGACATTAACATCTTCAGCTAGTAGAATTAGATGGATAAGGGATTTCTCTCTCTGGTTTGTAGCTTTAAAAAGTCAAACTAACCAAGAAGCAGTGGTAAAACTTGCACAAATTTTACTCACAGCCCAGAGCAGCTAAACCTGTGATGCTCTACTCATTCAAGGAATAAGCATTATAGGAGCTGTTTTCCTTCCAGACTACACTCTCCCAAAATTCACACTGTCACCAAAATCAGAGTGTCAACACCCCTTGCCATGAGAAGTCTCACAGCCCTGCTGCGCCCTGGTGCCTTTGCTGGTGCTTCCACCACACACTGGTGGGTCCTATGGGTGTGCTAATGCCCAGCTCACATGAGGTTTCTTGTCTACACTGACCTGGTGCACAGGATGGGTCTGAACATATGAGGTGGAAGGAATGCCCAATTCTGAAAGCAAGAGCTCTCACAGTAAATTTAAGTTTGAGGTAGATTTTAATCAGCTTCTCAAGTGCTGCTCTAATGTAACTGTAAGGACTCTGCTTGGGTTGTAGTGTCATCATGGAACTGGGGAGGTTGGCTGCAACTACTGGAAAAGCTACTGACAAGTTATCAAATAGCCAAATCATTCCTAGACTTCTCTTACTCTCATCTGCAGTACTCTCTCCTGAACTTAAGCAGACAAAGCTTGCCTAACCTCAAGAGATTCTTGCTGCTTGCTTAAATGAAAAGGCTGAGTAACACTTGACTGACTGCAAATGAACAGTTACTATAGTTACCTCTAAACACCTAAGTGTAGTTCTGAGAGTTATTTTAAAGCTCTAGGGGTTTGAAATGTCCTTCACTTTTCAGGATCTTATGAGCAGTAGGTTGGTTGAAGAGAGTAAGGTGCCTCTGTGTTACAAAAGCATGTGAAGTTTCTTCATAGGCATGTGGATAAGCAGAGCTATTTCAGCGACAAAAATATCTATAGGCAACTGGATACATTTAAGACTGTTTTAAAAATTAATAGATTAGTATATATAGACACACATTACTAGATAAGAACTTGCCTTTGTAGAATATAGATGAAAATTGTAAAACCAATTCTTCAAATTGAATGCATTGTGATACAAACCCACAAATGCACATCAGGCAACGCTTTCTCTTTGCTTGGATTTGCAAGAAAGTTGAAAAGGGTTCTAACCTTCTAATCAGTCCATTTTGTTTGTCTTTTGTTTCTAGGACAATGAAACTTCCTATTCGCATATGTGAATTCACATTTCTTCAGCAGGGTTTTAAATAAAGCCTGTACAGGACTTTTGCTGAAGAAGAGAATTTGTAGCAGTTCAGACTCTTTTTTTTTTTCCCCTGTTGCATTTATGTAGCAGTAAGGAGACGTCTTCTTCATCTGAACAACTGTCCCACAATTTATGGCAATAAATTTCAAAATATTAGGTGTTTACTAAACATTTAGTTATATATACTAACTATGTTCCTACTGTCACAGCCAGCCACGTCTATTCCTTCAGCATACAACACTACATGTTCCTCTGTATGTGAATACACACACAGTACCATTATCACCATAATAAAAACAGTTTAGAAAAGAAAGTTTTGGAGAACTAGACTAAGATTTTAAAAAAAACCTGTATTTCGCTGGAATACCCCTTCTCCCACACGGTCTCCCTCACCTCCAGTGGAACATATTGCTCATCTATATCCTAGCCAAACTTTCCTCAGAACAATCAGTATGTTTGGTAAAATGCAGAACAATTCATCAAACCCAACACGCTTCCAGGGGCTCAGGAATGAGCAAAAAGCTGTAACAATGTGTCAACTACTTACCAAAGGCAGTCTCTCCTTGTTCAAGTTCTTGCTTCAGTCTGGTGTATTCCTCCTTAATTCTCTCTAATTTTCGGACATTTCTGGCACTGAGAACTAACAGTTCATTGAGGAGTCCTTCTAGTCCTTCCTTCTCAGAAGTTAGTGATCTTATTTCTTCTGCAAGATCCTTTGCAGTGCCGAAATTACTTCCTGCATGTTTTGTGGGGGCAGAGGGAAGAAAGAGGAAAAAGACAATGAAGCAGACACTTGCAACATCAGTAGGTTACACAGCAATCCTGGGAAATTAGGCAATTATACTTCCCAACAGCAACTGGTTTGGGGAAAAAAAAATCTGCTTTGCAAGCATCCATTTAATTAATATTACAAGAAAAACAATAATAGTAACTGATTTAATCTTATACACACAAAAATAATATTTTCTTTAATCACTGACACAATTTACATTTCTGCAGGAAACTGGTTCCTAACGGTTCATGCTTCAGAAAATGTCATACTGTAATTCACTGATTACTGTGGTATGATCTGTCAGACCATTTTCTTTTGGAGCCCACCTCAACTCACAGTAATTTTGAAATAAAGGTTATCAACCTGCTAGACCCTGAAGTCCTTTCTTGAACAAAAGCAGCACTATGCTGTTCGTAGCAAGCACCAGAAGTTAGTTTATAAATGACACACTACATTTCTGAAAATGGAATGCATCTCATGCAGAGACCATTGGGAGATGTTCTTCTCAGAGAACATATTTAGAAGTCACAACTCTCTACTTCTGGCTCTCCCTGAAGCCCCAGAGCAGGGCAGAATACCTCAGTAGCACCAGATCCTGCTGTTTTGGAGGTTTTAAAAATGTTTGGACAGGGATCCAGAGTGAGAAGTTCAACCCCTGAGTGGTTTAGAGCATAGCCTAGTAACATTTGCCCATTTAACCACTCTCTAAACCATTTTTACAAGCAGCTGGAGAGGAATGTTTCTTTGCTTCACAAAGAAGTGTTCTGTAATAAACAGAAAATGACAGCAAGATACTCAGACACTAAATTATTTTTAAATAGCAGTAAACTCTTTCAATGCTACATTTATATAGCTGTACCTCAGCCTTTTCAATGCTTGAGATACTTGGCTGGGAAAAACAAAAACAAGACAAGTGAACAAACAAACAAAATCCCCTACAACACTTTAATGTAAAGAATCCTTGACCAAAATAATTTCCATGCAGAATAGCTCAATAAAAGAAAAAGAATCCCTAGCATGAAAGTTAATGTCTGGCATCATCCTAACTTAGAAAAAAATTGGTGGTGTGATCTAATTTATTAAGGCATCTAGTAAGTAAAGGCACTTAAAAGATTTAGCCTTGAAGTAAATATTAACATAAAATAAATCCAGTCACACACATGTCTCACCAGCTTATGAAGTATGTGCAAAGACTTTAGACTCCTGAAACCACTTTGTAATACCACCAGCATTATTCAGATATAAGGGTTTCCTTTGGGGTTTATTTCAGGAATATAGTAGACTGTTGCTTAGACACAACAGATCAATATAAAAGTTTATTTTCAAATATTAAGACATAATCCAAACCATCCAATCCACATCAGAATATCCTAAATTGTGGCATTATGTGCTTTTGACTTGATGTATCCAAAGCATTGGTCTCAAAGTCATAAAAAGGAATAGTTTGGCTGCTGTCGAGTTTTTTCAAGACAGGAGAACAGAAATCGGGTCCAAGTATTTACACTGGTCAGAAGATGGCAAACCACCACCAGCAGCTGCCAAGAGAGGGTCCGTTCCTCCAGAGTTCAAGAGTGAACAGGAGTGCTTCCAGCAAATAACTACAACCATTCTCCTGGAGGAAACATGCTGTTGAAAACTCAAGTGGCCCTAAGAGGGCAGGTGTGCCAAAAGGAGACTGCACTTTCCAAAATTTTGAAAATACTGTACCAAATAAGTCAGGTTTAAAGACTGAATATTGCTAAGTATGGTAGTCTTGCTTTGTTTTTCATGTTTTGGGTTTTATTTCAGTCCTAAGGCTATGGTAGTTTTGGTCAACCTCTCCATCACTTAAAGCTGACAACTTTCTTGTTTCTCTTTAAGAGGTCAAAAGTCCCTTATTTCTAAATCCCAGCTAAAACTCTGTTTATCAGTTCTGTCCTACAAAGAACTATACAGTTAAAGAATTATAATATGGTTTACAAATAGTAGGATCTTATGACTGAATAATGCATTTACTGGGACATAACAGCACAAATTTTATTATCTTAATCTGTCATGTTTCCAAACATAAAAAAAGTAGCAAGATAAGCATGAAAAAAACACTGGAAAAATGGCAGCCATTCAGATGCTTCTAAGGCAACAAGACTTAAGTCCAGCTTTATTCACCTGAACTCACTCCAAGCATCAAAGCACAGGACCCTTAATAAAACATGAAGGCAAGAGAATCTTCATTAGAATCTGGAGCCTGCCCTCACATTTCAGAAAAGAGCAAGTAAAAAGGCATGATATTGCATATGAAAGTTTTATAGATACTGAATGGATCTTAATTACCAGAGGAGAAGTTTAAATCAAAACTGAGACTATAAGGAAATGGTATCAGATACATGCCCGAAAGTAAAAAACAAACAAACAAACAACAAAAAAACCAAACCAAACCAACAGAAAAAAAAACAAACACAAAAATACAAACCCTACCCAATGATGCTTCCCATGACAACAGAGTTCTGACCTCAATCACAGCAAAGTATCTGCTTTCTAAATGCTAAAAGAAAGGTTGATTAAAAAATTAATACGTAATCCACAGCTGCCACTATTAAAAAGCATGCCGTCCTGGGGTTGTTTGTTGAGGGAAAGTCACATTAGATGCCACAGAAACATCCTGAAGACATAGGTCAAGATATTTTATTCTGCTAGTATTCCGAAAATGTTAAAATTCCTATTTTTAACTACAAAATAATTCTTTCGCCTAAGTGAACACAATAACTATCACTTTGTCAACAACTCAGAGCTATGTTTTATACATCCATACTAGTGAGAAAGTTCTAGTTGGGTGATGTAAGTCAGACCTAACTCATCCCAGGAAACTCAAAAATCACTGAAGCTAATAGAACTGGCTGCTCAGGAAAGCTGTACAGAGACAGCAAAGTTAAGGAACTAATATTCTAAGACCAAAGCTGAGATTCTGGACTAAATCAAGACATGAGACAGGAATTCTACAAAGGGGACTGAAGAGCAAAATGCCACTTTTCCCCATTTTTCCTCCTATCTCACAGTGAACCTTACTAGAGATGTGCAATTTTAAGCCACTGCATTTATGTTCATATAAATATACTGGGTGAAAACTAGTGCAGCAAATTTGAGGTATCCAGTACTCTAAACAGGCAGAATAACATGCTTGTAGTACACTGTCATAAGGAACTAAGTATGTACACCTAAGTATGCAGACTGAACATTACCAGTATCTCGAAGATAGCAACAAAAAACAGCTAAAACCTCCTCCTTAATCTTGCCCTCTGGGGCTCTCTCCTCGCATGCGTCCTTCATAACCCACTCCCTACAGATAGTGACATCAGGTAAGCTCCAGCGGCTTGATGTGAATGCCAAAAATACCAGCCAAGTCAAGCAAAACAACCCACACTGTAATAAAAAATCCCCAGGCAGAAAGTAGCTACATAATTGCTTTTACTTACTGTAAACATTAGTATATTTACCTTATTTCCACTCTTCCTAAAATCCTACTTGTATGACTACAGCTAAATAGTACTCTGCACATCAAAAGTATTTATATATATACACACACACACACACATATATATATAGTTATATGCCTCAAACTCCTGCCCATTGTAACAGCTCACTGTCAGATTTTCCTATGTTGGGCATAGTGTTGTCCATTTAGTAGCCTTGAAGTAAAATATCATTATTCTGATACCATTTTTCAGCAACAAATTGACTAAAAATACATTTTGAAATCTGTCCCATGTTGTAAAAACCAATGTGTTAATAATTAAACTTTATTAAATATCTCCCCCTTCAAAATATAAGACAAAATTAATGGCCTACAAATTTTTTACCTGCATTTTTTCTGATATTTATGGCAGAAATTACATACACTCATAGCTACTATTATTTATGCTTAGAGTAGAGAGGTAAGTCCCATCCCTACTGAAACTATGCTCACTGTAGTACAAACAAAGGAGCAATTTTTGTATTAATAGTAACTCACACCTATTGCACACTGGCTTGAATGTAAGAAAGAAGACTGGTCATCATTTACCATTACCTACAAATTAATTCATCATAGAAAAACAGCATTACCTTTAATAATTCATAAGAAAGTAAAGATCTACATTTTAGCTTAGGACATTTGCCACCATAGTATTTATCAATGGCACCAGAATTCAATGCTGAAATCCTCCACCTGGCAATTAACGAGAATACAAAATGTTTCCAACACTAGAAATGATACTGAAGAAAAGAAGTATCATACATCCACTCACAATTAAAAGAGAAAAAGCTAAACACATGACAAAAAGTGTAAGATTCTGGAAGCACTGCCAGTGTCTCTACACCTCTGAAAAAAATAAACAGCAAACAAGGGACAGTCTACCATCTCCTGAAACATTTTACAGAATTCCAGCATATTTGAATTGCAATTATTGCTTTTAAGCAATAACATGTGCCAACGCTTTTATGAAGCGTAACACAGCTGAATGATTGATGTGATCCTGAAAGGTAATTGACATCTAGACATAGGCGAGAGACCCCACAGACATACATTTGGAGGAGTAATTCCCATGTAATTCTCAGCCAGAGTGAGTCTTGTACATGGCCTGAATCAGTCGTCATAGAGAAATGCAGAAAAAAAATAGAAAAAAAAATGTAATAACATTTTAAATCAGTAATAGCAACTCAAAGGCTCCAGTGAACATTATCAATAAGGCACAAATACACTGAAGAAAAAGGCAGAAGTTTGGAAGATGGCAATTCAGCAATACTGAGACCCAACCTGTGCCAAGGAGCAATAGCTATTGGTGACAGGCCACCAGATGCTATCAAGAGCCTGCACTCAGGGGGTAGCCCAAGCGCACATTAGTTCCAGCAATATACTATGTGCATTAGCCAATAAATGGTTATTGCAAGTCATGTATAATTTTCTTTCAATGTGATGAAGGATGCCCAACTGAAAGGGATGCCAAGGTGCAAGAGTCACACAATAGCACAGACATGTGCACACAGGCTTCCCCAAATAATTGTTTCCCTGCCCCTCATAGCTCCCACTCACCTTAGGCCCTTTCAATATCTGGTTCTTTTACATCTCCCCTCTTCTTCTGCTTTTGCCCCTAGTCACTACCACTACCACTGGTGAGGAAGGGATTAGCTGAGAATAGGCAACAGCCCTGACCTGATCCCCACGATCCTGAGGGCTGCATGAAATCATCAATCCCCTTTTTACCAACCAGGTGAGGAAAGAAAACCAGAGAAAGACCTAGGAGAGAAATATTCATGCCACTTAAGTGTAAATCCCAAAAGTGCATGCACTGACGTTCAGAAGGTTTGTCACCTTGCCTCTCTGGACACCTTTCCTCTCAGTGAAGAGACATCACTGTCCCCTTTCACAGGGGTTTTCTCACATCCCCCCTCCAGACCACAGCACAGCTTCTCCATGAGGTGACAGCACCATCTCTTCACATCTAGAATGTCTCCTTTGAGTACATAACCCCAGAAAAGGAACTGCTAAAGAGATAACTTGACTTTCTCTCCCTGCTCTAGGGGTAGCCGCTTAGGTAACTGAACAGGAAGAGACTAAGTTGCTACATGACTGACTTCTACAACAGAAGCAAAGATTTTTCTGCTGTCTGGTCACATATCATGCTGGAACTTCAGCTACAACAAATTACCTTTGAAGCTCACTGAAAGCCAGTAACATCCAGCAGTCTCATTTAGAAATGGGACTAAAAAGACAAACAGCACAGTGTCCTGGTTTTGGCTGGGATACTTTTCTTCCTAATGGCTGGTTAAGCGCTGTGTTTTAGACTCAGGCTGAGAATAATGTTGATAACACACTGATGTAGTTGCTCAGTAGTGCCTGCCTTGAAGTCAAGGACTTTTCAGTTTCCCATGCTGTGCGACAGAGCAGGTACACCAGAGGCTGGCAGGAAGCACGACCATGACAGCTGACCCAAGGTCAGTAAAGGGATACTCCATACCTCAGAACATCATGCCCAGTATATAAACTGGGGGGAGTTGGCTAGAAGGGGCCAATCACTGCTTGGAGATGGGAATTAGTCAGTGAGTACTGAACATTGCTTTATAGGTATTGTGCATCACTTGCCTGTCTTGGGTTTTATGTCTTTCTCACTCTCCTTTTCATTACCGTTATTATTGCTATTGTTATTATATTTTATTTTGATTATTGATTTGTTTTTATCTCAACTCACAAGTTTTACCTTTTTTTTTCCATTTCTCCTCCCCACTGGGATTAGAGAGTGTCCATGCAGTACTTAATTGCTGGTGGGGGATGAACCACAACACATAGCTCTCTGAAGTCTGAGTGACCATTTAAGAGTTGGTTTGGGGGACTCACTAGCATTATCTTTCAAATGAGTTAATAGGCAAGCCAAAAAATATATTGCTTGCACCAACACACAATGGCAAATTGTACTTCATGGAGCGTAAAGTAACTGTTGTGGGAAGACATGCCAATACACAGCATTGTATGCCGGAGCCAGACAGTGCAGCCAGGAAGTAGAATTAATCTCAGTATGCCTCTGATCCATCAACTCAGACAGCTGTAGGAAAAAGGAAGCAGAAAGTATGGAACCAGCTATGTCATCTGACAAGACATACCAAACAACAGTTCTCAGAAACAGAAAAGTTAAAAAAAAAAAAGAAAAAAAAGAAAAATCCCACAAAGTTAAAAAAATCAACAAACAACAAAAACCAGGAGCACCATTGCTTTCCAGTGAAAGACAACTTAAGTGCTCTATGTGGCACGTCTGGAAAAGAACTCAACATCACACCAAGAACTGTACGTCCATGCATATTTCTGCATGAAACCACAGACTACAGCACAAGCATGAAAACAAGACATTAATATAAATCACAGATGGAAGGCTGAAAGTGTCCTTCAGCCTGCACTAGAACCTCCCACAGCCTGATGGCTCTGCCCCCTCTCTAACATACTCATTCCCAAAAGCAGTACTAGTCACCAAAGCTGGAGGCTCGTTTTCCATGGCTTTCTGAGCCATGCCAAACTTGCCCTACAGGAGCATCGAGCAGCCAGACAGGCGACAGCCCTAACATTAAGTTTTGTGAAAAGCGCTACCTAGAATTTATGTCATGCTATGTGCAAACTACACTTCTACACTGACATAAGGAAAAAATCCTTATTGCTGTACTGCTGGAAATCATCCCACAACAGCATTTCCAAGCAGCTCCCACTTGCTATTATTTAATGAAACAGAGGTACTGCTAATTATAGATGATGACTTATGATCTCGCACTCGTATAGACAGTTTTAAGAAACAAAAACCATTTTTTAAACTACTGACAAGTCATCTTATTCTAACTTCTGTGTTTGGATCTAATTTGTGTTTGCAAAGACATAAGAAAAGTTAATGACATACATCTCATAGATAATATATAATGAATTCAGTATTTCATTCGTGCCTGCTTAGCTCCCTGCTAAGCCACTTTCTGGCTATCTCGTCCCATGCTACTACACATTCTCAAGAAAAAAAAAAATCACACAGTCTATGAAGACATTGCAAAACATATCAACAAACTTTTATTCAAATATAGAAAAGAGACAAAACAGGACTAAAACTCATTTTAGTTTGCATTCTCCCTTGTATTACCCAATTATTTTCTCACTAAAGAAAAATGAGAAACACACCGTTTCTCAGATATGATTTGATCTTGCCCAAAGTATGCCCAAAGTATGAAAATAAGTTTGAATAATATTTCTACTGTTTGTTCACACTTGCTTACACATTATTCTATTTGAATTTTCTTACCAGCTTCCAATTACTTCATCGGGAGTTTATTCCCTCCAAAAATTTCCTGATAAATAGTCACAGAATGCTAAAAGTAAGGAGTATCACCTACTGCCATGTTCTTCCCATAACTAATGACAAAATTTTTATAAGTATGTTAAGAACTACTGTAAGAATCAACTGTTAGAATAATCACATGCAGGTTTCTAAGCACTGACATTAAGGTATTTCGTTGTAATTAAAAAAAAAAAAGACAACAACAAAACAAAACAACCAAAAACCTGCTAGATGCTAAACTATAAGATTACATCCATGAGCCTTTACAAATGTGTATGTCAATAGTAACAGCATGTGCAATCAGGAGTACTTGTTAGCTATAATTACCTAAAGCTACTGACTTAAAAACTGTGAACAATATAAGATTTGACTAATTATCTTTGGAGGAAAATTCTGGACTAGCATCTCAGGAATATTAACTGCAAGGTATTTGTCACAACAGGCCAATGGGAAATGAGCTGTTGATAAAAAAGGTCTGAATTGTAACTGTTTACTGAAATATCTCTTGAACATATAAGTTTGGGCATCTTTTCTTTTTCCCATACCAAATCTCACTGGGATTTAGTTAAACTCACTGTATTTATTTTATGGCTTTCAATAATCCAAATATTCACAAACCATCATCTAAAATTAATGTTATACTTCTTCTCAGAATGAAATAACAAGAAGGAGAGACATTTATGTACATAGTATTGCCTCTTATGTTTTTACAGTGTTATTTATCATACAGCTTTAAAATCCAATGTATTGTATCGACAGGACTAATAGAATTGTTATGCTTACATTGCATTTATTGTGGTATTTTCCTCCAAAAATAAAATCAACTATATCCTTACATTTTCTGTTGCAAATGCATCAATAACTTAAGTCAATGTATTTGGATTAAAAAGTACCATCCATGTAGAAGATGAATGTGGTCTGAAGCTGTC
>VWZD01009094.1:607262-777558 GCA_013396695.1 Sakesphorus luctuosus | reverse complement strand
TATCCCTGCCTGGTGTCTCTAGACTAACTGAAAACCTCTAACTATGACCACCAAAATTTATTATTACTGCATATTTACATATACACAGTATAATTCCTTCTGAATGTCATTCTATTCCAAGGCTGTCCTTCAATAAGTGCATATTACCCAAATGAACATTCTTCCATCTTCTAATGATTCATTATATTCAGACTGCTCATTGACATTGTNNNNGTTGGTTTTTTTTTTTTATTTCAGGTCTTTAAAGAAATCATTTTCTTTTTATTCTTAAATTTCTCCTGTATTCTCTGCATATAATTCTGCATTTAACATGAACTAATGCCAGCATAGGACTAAATGTATCTGTACCTTGAACAGAGGTGAAGAAAGTACAGTATCCACCATCACCAAATTACTTTTTGTCCATGATTTTCAACCAGTGCCATCTAGAATTTTGTCTTAGTAACAAGTTATGATTATACCATTCACAGTCATTATAGTTCCCTGAAGTAAAGTTTTTAAGAGCAAGAGTAAAAAAAGAAATAGCCTTTCTTATCAGTACAAAGAACTTGCACAGATACCTCTTAAAATCATAGAAAGACAGCCATAGTCAAGGTATTGTGAAAACAGTTTCTAGAAACAGCAGCATTAACTTCCTTTGGAATTCATTCCTGAAACAAGCAATCTCCTTTAAGAGCTAACAAGTATAAAATACTGCTATGAATGTTTTGGAAACCATCCTCAAGTTGTCATTCAGTCTCTCAAAGTGTCAGACAGATACAGCTTTCCTGGCCAAATGTTTCCTACTGGCAGCATGAAGCAGTTGCATGTTTTGTTCTCAAGAAAGCCATAGAAAGGCTGTGCAAAACTTTGACCCCATTTCTGAGAGTGAGAAAATTACCTACATTCTAACAGCCTATGGGTAGAGGAGGGGGATTGCTCAGCTTACTTCTTACAGTTGGATGGAGAAATGAAGAGGATTTCCATTTCAAAAGGGTATTATGAGAAGTAAGGAAACTGAGCATGCTCAGCACCAATACAAGACCTGGACCTTAATTTCCTTTCATATTTTGCTAAAGCCTGACATTATCCACTTCTGGCAAACAAACCATGCGACACTGCACAAGGTTTCATTTTAAAATAACTTGCATGTGTAGTATAGATTCTTGTATATAATTGAGGAGATAAATCACTTATGGAGAGCTACAATATCTCACCTCGACAGGTAAAAAAAAACCCTTTAGCCTTTCTTTACGTTGTGCAACACTGGAAAACTCCTTGTACTCCAACCTACATTCCTTCTACTCAGGTTCCTCTCTTAGGCAGATGTACAGCAAAGAGACACCTACATAAACATTTGCAAACCATTTGCTGAATTAGAAAACCCACCTCTTCCAAATTAAGAGAAAGAGCCATGCTTCATCTTTTTAACTTGGCAAACAGCGCAGTAAGCCCAAGTAAGGGGCATGTAAAGCTGGTATGTATCAGACTCCATAACCACATTTCAGTGTTTTACTGGTTGTAAATAACATGCATGAGTGATCCAAGGATAAAATTGCTTCTTTGCTGCCAACATTAGTTGTTTAATGATCTGAACAGCAGAAACTGCCAATTATTGTATTCTGGTTTAAAGTGTCATTTAAAGCCATGCTTGTAATTATGATACCTTAGTCCTAAATTTATGACTTAACTAGAGAGCTCTAAGCATGTAACTCGTACAGTCCAGGAACAGCTATTGATAATTATATACCATTTTCACCTATAAAAATACCATATGTTTGGCATGTTTACTGCCTACCACACAGCATCCCCTCTGCCAGTAGTTCCAAAATACAGAGAGAGGCCTGAAATACCTTAGACAAGACATGACACAGCCTCATTCTGCTAAACTTGCCATGAATGTAAGGCATCTACACAAGCACATCAACATTTCCTCAGAAGTCTGTTATGAAGAGGTTAGTAACTGCTCTAATACATGCCTTATCAATATTAATCCTTCTCATCACTTCAAACTTACCTGAAACAGCAAGCATTTTGGCTTCAAGTAGAGCTGGTAGTTGAGTCTCGATATCACTCACTTTCCTCCTCAAAGTACTGCAAAGTTTCTGACTTGTGCAAACCTAAATTGAGGCAGACAGCCATGATATAGAATTCATTCATGTAAAAGTATAAGGCAGTTGAAATGGGGCTTCAAATGTTCTTGGTTTACAGACATGACATAACATCCTGCAGTAAGGTAAAAAAGCTTAATAAAAAGTGATGTCTTTACAGAAATACCCAACATGAATCAAAATTTCCAAGCTTTTGTGCACATTCTATTATAAAAACAGGGAAAGGCATTAGAATGAGCTCCTGCATGAGAAAGGACACATTTCACCACTAGAAACTGAGGCTGCATCTTAAAAATTCTGTACAATTTCAGTATTAACAGTGATGCTCAGAGCAAAGCATAAATAAACCAACATTTAGAGATTAAAATACCATAACACAATGTACAGCAATTTTTAATACAAGATAAACCATGCTTGATATCTTAACTGGAAAAAAAGGTAAAGCAGCCTTATTTTTGTAGAGGCAATAAATAAGGCTATACCAGCTTGATGCTGTATTTTGTTTCACAATGGAGAGACAGATGACTGGGATTCAGGTTTCAAACTTTCCCTCTATCTTTTTTTTACCTTTTTAATTGGAGGTCCTTCAGCAATGAATCAGGACTGGTATTAAAAACGTGGAGAGAGGAAAGAAAAAAATAAAGGAAGTTCACCTGTTTCTGTACTTTACATTTCAGTGTACATTGGCACCTCAGAAGTACCGTATGCAGCATCACACTTCATACAACTCCCACATATTCAGAAATGTCGGCATTCAGGGCATATTGCATCATTTGGGAAGGAAAGCAAAATGAACAAATAGAAAAATCTTTCATTGGAATAAGGCAAAATGCTGGTTCTGAAGGTAGATGTCAAACACTTGCTTAAAATTGTAGCTGACACTCAAGAAAACATTGTATTCATTGGAACAAAGGGTAAAAACAATAGTCAAGACAGGCACTGGCCAGTTCTGAAAATATGTGAAGTGAAATCTCCAGAGAGAAGTTTCCCTGCCTTCCTTCATTTTTCTTTCCTCCTGAAAAACAAGTGCCATGCTTATTAGCAGAAGCACATCTCTCACTTAACTTTTTAAGAGCAAAAGCCTTGTAGTTCTAATGGATTATCCATTTGTACAATTTAAGTACAGTAATTCAGATATGACACTAACTGTAAATCCTTTTAAATTAATAACACCCTCTTTATTTAGCTCAGGTTATCTGTTAATCATAAATGGCTCGTATTTTTTTCTTGAGTCAACAAAACTATCCTCCAAGCAGTAACTGCTACTAAAGACTTCAGTCATCCTACTAATTTAAAAACACATATCTCATCAATTCTGCACCTCCTATAATTTTTCAATTCCCAGATAGCTCACTTTGTTTCAGTACAGTCTTCTAAGTGACTCACCAACTAATTCAGTTAAAATGTTTATAAAACCCCAAACCTGTCAGAGGTGAATAAATGTGCCCAAAGAACCCAAAGGCCATTTCTGTCTCCAATCTCCAAAATAAATCTGAAAGTTCTTAACGACTTCTTTCTAAGCAGTGCTCTCTCTTTAGGGGCACTGAATGGCTCAGTGAATTGCAATTAGATGGGGAATCTTTCAGCTCCAGGAAAACTACATGAATATATCCCATGCTGCTAGTAACTTAAAGTCATTATGACTAGACAGCTGTTTGGCAATTATGCAAAATAAGCTGGGAGGTTTAATCAGTTTCTAGTGAACACTGTCCACCTTGTAAGCACTACTGTCAGAGCAAAGCTTGCCGGTGCCCTTTGTTAATGGACCAAATGAAGGGACCAGAGGCTGAAAAGCAGTTCCCCCAAATCAGAGATGATTCTTCTGGAACACAAGATAAGTACATGCCGAGCCTCTGCTTTTATCTACGTCACAGGTACTCTGAAGATAAATGAACAACATTAATCTTCAGGCCTATCATATGGCATAGTTCAATGGAACTAAATGAGCAACTGGAAAAGGCATAGTAATATCCCCTAAACTAATAGCATTGCTCCTGTGTTACATCAGGTCTACTCTACAAGTTCCAATTCTTGCCATTTTTTCTAATTATTTTATCTTACTAACAGGTACTATTATTCATTACAATAGCTTATTCAGCCACTAAGGAAAGGTTATTCTTTAGCTAATAAAGATGGTGAACATTCCCAACACCAATGTCCTTTGTTCCCAGTGGACATGCCCTCCTCCTCTAACCAGTCTGACTGCAGGTGCCTGTGGCCCCAGCAGTGACCTTTCTCTGTTTCTCAGAGACCACCTTTGCTGTGTCCCACACACCAACAAGCTCAAAGTCTGAAAAACTCTTTCAGTTTCAGGGAAGTTTTTTTACAGCCAAGTATTACTGAATCTATTTTAAAATCCTCTTTGGGGGTTGTGAGATTTTTTTTAAAGCAGATTTTTAAAAAAAAAAAAAAAGGAAAAAAAAGAAAGCTTACAAATCTGCGTTCAGACAAACACTACTCAAAAAAACAGTCTATCTGAAAACAGTAGGAAGCTGGTTAGAAAAGATGTGTGGAATCAAGATGATAAGCAGAAAAATATCAAAAGCAAAGTTGCCCACTGTCATCCTTTTCCATCTTTCCAGCATATGATGTTAATTTAGTGCAGCAAAAACAGGGACAAGGACAGCAACTAAAGCACTGGAATTTACTCTTCCTCCAATCATCTGGAGAAAAAATAATAAGTTTTGAGTAACCTTCACATTTCTTTACAACAGCACCTTGGAAAAGATAAAGAAATTCTGTTAACGCTGCCTGAAGAAAGGAACGGTCCACCTGACTTCCCACACAGCATAATCTTGCCATTAGTGAAAGCAGATATTAATTTCTGAAGGAAAGTGGTGAATAAGAGACACTGCTCCCTTCATTAGCAGGCAAAACTTAGCTTTTGCAGCCACAGCTGAAAGCAACACAGATGAGGCAGAAAAGGCCATAGAAATGCCAGTGGCACAGGGGGAAAGAAAAGACTTTTGACAAATGAGTGTTTTCTCCACACAATAAAAAGGTTTAAAAGACCAGCTCTATTTATTTTGAGATGAAAATAAAAGGATGAGATGATCTGAATAAACTAAACAGTAAATTATTTGGACAAGTCTCATTACATGCTTCCTATTTATCTTCTATAATAAATAGAAGCCATCACATAGGAATAGAAAGAAATTAAAATAATATTTTATCTATTGAAAACTTAAAGAAATAAGCAAGCTGTGAAATTCTACCTCACAGACTTCTCTATTGTTACCCAATGCTTCAACTTTTATTGAAAAATTCTCTAGAGATGGTTGTAAAATAGAACCTCAAGAGGCACATTTTCTGGGAAGAAGGCAAATTCTGTAGCTTACGTTTTAGTTTGCAAATATCTTGAAACAACAAATCACTCTGAGGTCCTGAATAAATTGTTCATTTTAGTAGATGAGCTGTAGGTCAGTTACAATAATTTCCTTGATACTTTATTCATAGTCATTTAAAAAATACAGGAGGAAGCAGAATGTTATAATGGTCTATGCTAATTTTCCCAAGATGCAGGCATAAGCAAACAATAGAGAAGATGAGCTCAAAATAAAGCAGAAGAGAAGGAAGGAATGGTATTGACATGCAGTCTTCAAACAATCTTTTTAACAGTGCATACTAAGAGTGTTAGTCAAGATGATTAGGAAGAACAGGTTATAAAGAATAAAACTATTACTGATTTAAGTGAGTGCTACTAGAGAAAGGACATGAAAAATAAGTTTATTCAGAGCACAAATTCGTTATTGATCAAAACCCAGAAATATTTTCCACTTCCTGTTTCGTACAGATCTATATGAAGTAGCTAGAGGAAAAGGATCTTTTTTCTGAGCACTCATGGAGTAAAGATGCTCTGTGGCTCACTGAGCCACTCTGAAAGAAAAAGAAAACTTCAGTATTCTCCTTCTTGAAAGGAGGCAAAGAGAAGTAAGAACATTAAAGGAAAAGTACTGCATTTTCACTTAGAAACAAAAGTAATGCTAAGTATGTTATATCACTTTTCTTTGTGAGTGTGAGAATGAGGTTGTTACCTAGATTATTCGTGAAAGCACACGGAAACGAGATACTTAGCTTATGCTTTTGACTTCACACCACAATGCCAGTTAGGTAGGAAAGTAAGACGCTCTCTATTAAGACTGAAAACATTCAGCTCCAACCAGAACTCACCTTTATTTCAGGAAGCTAAGGGCTCTGTTCCTGAACAGAGACTTGAGCAAAAGGACTCAACACTAGCAAAAAAGCCAAGAAAGAAGAGAATATTCCATCTGCTTCCTTAAGTATTATATATTGGCCTGTTTGGATAAAAAGTTGGGGAGGGCTTTCTAGTGTATGTTTAAAAATACTTGTGTGCAAAATCTTTTTAGAAGGGACTCCACAAAACAAACTTTCTAAAACATAGATAATTAAGATGCAACTTGTGATCTGCTTCTGTAAACATTCTGAAAAACTGAAAACATTTACTTACTTTGGCAGTAGTTTCTTTAATGGACATGCTGAACAATCGTTCCTTTTCCTGAAGGCTAGAAGGATTAAAATAAAATAAAGTTGACCTCTGTTCAACACAGTCCACTACACAAGACACATTTTCATACAGAGATAAGGCTTTAAGACAACTTGTGCTAACACAACAGAGCCAATACCAAGACAAAAACTACACCTAGTTTCAGTGTTGCTAGTGACTAACCAACACCACCTTTACAGTTCTTTATTTATGAATATATGGATTTTACCATCTGAGACACAATTATGATTATTTGTGTAATCATGCCTTAGAAGTCCCTGGCAGTGTCCAGGACTGGTGCTTTGCTAGACTGACATCCAAACACTTAATACAATGGCATTTCTGACACAGTTTGCAGCTGACCATCCTCTTACAATCTAGTTTTCAGCTCTGCCAGGAAAAGTTCAGCTACAGTCACTTGTTCTCACAGTAATTTTATGTAAAATACTACTACTCAGTTTCTCTAGATCCATAAAAACCTACCAGATTTACTAAAGTGATTCAACAGGGAGCTGAAAATGAGACATCACACCTACACTTGTATGAACAAATTCAAGGTTGTCTTCCACATATGATATACAGTTAAGTTTACTACTTTTATATTACCAAATCTGATGTAAACCTGCATATTTGGTTCTTGTAAATAAATTAATAATTTAAATTTTTAACATAAAGTTCAAAAAAATCCAAGTAAAATCAAGCATCAGAAGTTAGGATAGAGATCATTTTTGCAACTTTAATGTTTCCCTCCCTCCTACTTAGGAGGCTTACAGTGTTCAATTACTTTATCACGTGCTATTTTCTTTTCTCTCACAAACCTCAATTGTCTGTACATGAAGTCAGCACTCCCCATCAACAGCTTTCAATTTTTCTTTTTAGCTGCATTATAAAAAAAATGCACTTCTCTCACAACCTACTGTTATTATTCTCCTGAATAAGAACTATTCATTTATTTCTGAGCTTTTCTTTAGTGTTCAGTACTGAAACATCCAAACTTTTCAGAAACATCACTGGATTTATTTCAGTGATACTCTTGCATAGTAAGGCAGTGTTGTATTCATTTTACAGGTGGAAGAAACAAGTCACTGTTATTTAGAAAGCACATTACGACTGAGTGCCTGTTTTGACATGCACACAGTTCCTGCTGCCTACCTTTAAGTTTCATTTCTCTTTTGAGAACCTGCTCCTCATTTTCCAGGCACAGCATTTACCGAGCCCTATTTCAAGAGTCAGCATTTACATGAGTCTGAATCCCAAAGCACATGAAGTTGGACTTGCATTCAATTAGTGATCACCTACAGAAACGCTGGACCATCTTGCCCAGCTGCACACAGGACTGAAACAGCCTCAGAGGCAGAATTCAGCATATCATTTAATCACATTAATGAGACAGCTATTTGCATTGCTCTCCCTAATACACTGCTTTATGGAGCATGCACCTTTTGGATCTACAGCCCAGCAAGGCCAGTCAACTCATTCCCATGCCAGCACAGGGGGGTCCCTCCAGCTTCAGATGAGGCAGCCCCCTCAGAAACAGCTCATGACAGTGTAAGTCAACACCCATGCATGGCAACAAACAGAAATGCAGGTGACTAGCTATGTAGAAGTAGTTTAATGACGTTTCCCACACAGCAGTCTCAAATTTCTCTCTTTTCTACAGCAATATATGTGCAAAACAAAAAGTATTACATATGTAATGATGCCATTATCAACTTCCTGCTTGCCTCTGGGCATGCCAGAGGGAATGAACTATTTAGCCACTTCTGTTATTATGCTTTGGAGCTCCCAGTCACTTTCAGCATTTCCCACAATTTGCATCTGAGCTGGTCAGGTTATGTAAAAAAAAGCTGGGCTTTGTGTACAGATGTCAAGGGGGAGCAGCAAGGCTGCAGTGTGTAATTGAATGAATAACGGGTGACTGACCCAATTGTGCTGAAACTGCCTTATGAAATTCAACTCCAAAGATCCAGGCCATAATAAAAAGTAAAGTGCAGTTATAGCCAGAAGAACAACGGTACATAGATGGCAACTCTATTTAACAAATCTCTTCCATGAGCTTTTCTTCTTATCTGTTTACTTCCCTCAAAGAAAGCCCCCCCAGGTTCATACGATGTTTCACTGCTCCACAGAATTCACACAGGTAACAGCAAGAGAGACCAATTTTTAACTTCTTTTGAAACAATACATCCAAAACAGCATTACAAACTAAGATCCAGTTGTCAGGTCTGTACAGCTAACAAGGATGCATGATCCCATGCAGACTTTCAGGACCAGGTGCTGAGTGGGAAAAAACACCCTCTTTATACCTATATTTCTTTTTTATCAGTCTCTATCAAGCCACTGAAAAGTAAATAAGGAATCAAATGCTGCCATTTCAATGAAAGCAGAACTACAGTTTTATGGGATTTTTTTATTAAACTGACTTATATCAATACAGGATATCATTAGTAAGTAATTAATTTGACCCAAACTAGTGATAGCTGATTAACCATAGACTTGAATCTAAAGAATCCTTTTGTTACAGTTACAGCATTCACACAGACTCTTAAAAGTGTATTTCTATTATTTATGGTATGAATTTCTCAGTGGTATCCTTTTTTGAACCCTTGTTAGCCTTCAGAGCAATACCACAGAAATCCCTTATCCCTTTTAGAGATCAGCCCATCACACAGTACACACACAGCAATCAAACCCATGTACAAACCAGCCATAGTTACCAACCGCAAACAGATTTTAACTACGTTTATTCCCAGGTTGTTTTCTTCTACCACAAAACACCACCACAGAGAAGCCCCTCACAAGCTTTCCAATTAACTGACAAGCTAATGACCCGCAAGAGAAACCAGGCAGTCAATACTGATTCACTCTACCGACTAAGAGCTTTAATAGCCACGATATGTTACGTGTGACTTGAACCATAAAGAGTGTTTTCTTTACAAGCACCCTGGAGCATCATATTTCATTTTAAGAGGGGTATTCTGTCTGCTTAAAAGCTGCTTTAGGTATTACGATAAAGGTAAACGGCTTTAGAAAGAGCTCCTTGGAATAACATTAAATTCTTGCCTGGGAAGACATCCACAGTTTTGACTCATTGCTATTCTTCTCTGACAGAACAGCTAATCAAGAATTTGACAGCTTGTCCTCACAATCTTAGCAATCCATTCTAAGGACTATTTAGAACTTACTTCTCAAATTCAATATAAGCTAACTCCATCACAGAGAATGCAAAGTTGTTTGACCCAGCTGATGGAAGGACTAGAATAAGACAGGAATTCAATTAACGCAAATTTAACTGACTACAAATGCAGGAAAAGAAAAGTTTTTAACACTTGCAGAACCTACAGCAATCTATACACCATGTGTAATTTCTTCATTCATGGAGAAGCCACATAGGCCTTTCATTTAAATGACTTGCAGTGGACTTACACACATTAGGGTCCTTAAGGAGGACAGAAGAAAAGGAATATAGACTTGCTGTATCTTAGGGTTTCATTGTATACATGCTAGACCAGAACAGGAAAGCAGGAGCTGAGGAATGATGTAATTCCTGGATGATGAATGAAATAACACTTTGATAAAACATGGACTTAGCTGGAGAGCTGCAGGAGGATGTGGGAATTCTGCATGTTCAGGAACTGAGGCTGATCTGGCATGTAACAGACTACAGGAAAAATCTTAAGATCCAAATACTTCAGGCAAGCCAGTGCCCTTTACGTATCTCACTTTACTGACCTTAAAGAAAAATAGCTACTGAGTACGCTGAATTGTAATAATACAATTAGAAACTGTAAGGATGACAATGTTCCTAATTGGGAATGGCATACAAGCAAAATAAAGGAAGCCAATTCAATGCAAAAGAAGACAGATGGAAGACTAGGAATCGAGTGGTCTGGTTCACACATTCCTTGCACTATCACAGACCCACATGACTGCAGAGAACGTTCAATGTCATGATATAATAGATAATATTTAAAATCCCTTTTAAAGAATATTCTGAGAGGTTCTGATTTGCATGCAGGAATTACAGATACTGTGGAAGTGGCTTTGCTCAGAGGAAGGCTGACTAGCACAATACTGGGAAGAATGGCCTTCTACTAAAGGAAGGTATGTTTCTGAATGTCTTTCCTTTCACTTTGCTAGTATACTTCCCTTTGCATACCAGGCTATTATGTATTTACGCTTTGCTTCCTAAGGAAAAAAATTCAAAGAATGCAAATGGGGAAAAGGCAAGTCATGCTATGCTACATATTCAAGATATATAAATAAACACACTGCTTAAACAGTAACAGTTCCTGTATTATTAATAAAATATACATACAGTAAGTAAAAAATGTAGTCAGAATGTAGTTTTCACATCTGCACAGTAGAACATGCTACACACATGGTACCAGTTGTAAAAGAAATAAATCCTGTACTGAAAATTCTTGTTTTCCATAGAGAAACTAAGCTGCCATCTCTGGTCCCTGCCTGAAGATACTGAAACACAGGAGTCCTTTAACAGTAAATATTCTCTTGTACATTACTGTCACCCAAAAAAACTATTACAGATCTTGCTATTTCACTCCCTATCTCCCCACCACAATATAGTGCTTAAGCAAAAAGCATTTCCATTTCTTTAAAACTAAGCACAAGTCAGAACAATTTAAAATTACCCACATTTGAATTTCTAATTCAAGAGCAACAACCTAGAAGCCCACACTCAGATTGTATGCATATGAGAAAGTATGATGGGCTGAACCCTCAATTTATATGAATATGTATTCCCTCCTAGATAAAATCAGCAGACTTAAACAGTTTACAGTTTGAATTTGACCCAGAGTAATGAGACTGTCTGCAAAGAACAACGTTACTCTAATGATCACAGCCTGCGCAGAGCAAGGCTTTTACAACTTTGTCTTCTAACATGATTCCTCCTCTGATTCTGAAGTCACAAGAAGCTGTACTGTCTTAGAAGATGAAAATACCCAAACCAAGTCCTACACTTGTAATCTTGCTTTCAACAGCAAACAGAAGCTGACCTTCAAAAGAAGCTTTTGTCCAGTCCTTTGCAAAAGAAACCAAGTGCTACTTTAGGAACATTTAGTGTAAACATCTGAGTCTACATGAAGGCAAAAATCCACCAAAAAACTTAGGTGTACCGAGTTCACTGGGCCTTTGGGGAAGAAATTCAAAATAAAAAAAAATCAAATCAATCAATAGCTTCTTTGTATTTTTACAGTTCCCTCAATGGGTATATCTCAAAGTTTTGAAGAAAAATCAGAAAAAAAGCTTTAGAATAAAACTATACTTAACAAGAGGCAGCTTTAAGCTAGACATGCACAACTAGGACTAAAGAAAAAAAAAGAAACATACCTGTACCCAAAGTTTTCTTAAGTAAAAATGAACAGATTCCTTATTTCCAGATACCATGTGCAGATTTTTACCAGGACAAGACCAATAGGGTGTTGCTGATCCTATACCTCTGCTTGGTTAGGAACATTCAGCGCTAGATTGCATGAAACGCACTAAGGTAAACCAGCACTTTTTGTTTTCTTCTGAAATTCTCTACCACAATGTTTGATTCTATCCAATCAAGGTAGACATTGGATAACAAGATTTTCATTCTATGTGATCTGCTCATAAGCCTATCTGGGCTACATATCCAAGTATCACCATACCAGGGAAGCAATTTTTCAGTCAAGCACACAAGTTCCTTTTTATTTCTGTGCAGTGATCCATGGGACTTTAAACAATAAGATTTTCACAGCAGCATATCTCTGTAATGGGAAGCAAAATCATTCTTTAAACACAGTTCAGGGGTTTCTAAACAAACTGATTTTTCCTTGGATAATGTAGCCCACAGAAAACTACTATATTATGAGAAAGCTACTTAAACAATGATAAAAACACAGAATGTCTGAACTGATGTGCTGAAAATCCAACTTCTCTGTCCAAACCCGACAGTGCGCTTGAGGCATGCACTTCTGACACTACATAGAAGAAAAGTAGTGTTTAATTCATACAGAAAATGAAAATTCTGTCAGTCGCAAGGACTAGTCACCGGAATTAGAAGTAAAATGCAAAGTCTCTCCTTGGAAAGCTGCCAACTTCAAAAATTAATCCGATCTGAGAGAAAAAATATCAAGATATGTATTTTAAGGTACAGACTCATTGGACCTTCTGCACATTTCAATCTACAGAGTTCTCCAAGGAATACGAATGAGAACTCAGAATTATGCATCAAGCTCTGAACCACCAGAGAGCACATTTTGCTTCAGCAATTTGCTCTCCTTCTAGCTATCATTTGCAGGACCAACATTTCTTCACTGTTGCTTTATGTTAAGGACTGCTTCACTACGTGTGCTTCGCCCTCCTCAGAATTTATCACAAGTCAGACTGGCAGCACATTTTACCAATGTTTGTATAACCTCAGCTCACCAATAACATTTCTCACTGACTCATGGGATGCTGGATGACTGCACTTGTCTTTGTTGATTCTGAAAGAGTTATACCTACATGACTATAAAAACCTCACCATCCTGCCCAGCTCTTACGTACACCAAGAACTCCAAACTGAGATGACTCTTATTTGCTGTGGTGCTGCCAGACACGAGCCCCAGTTAGGAGTCATGCAGAAAAATCAGAACATTAGATGAGACTTCACAATTTTTAATAAGAATAATGAATAAGTTTTTCTTTTTAACACCTGCAATAGGACTGAGGCAGCATCTCAGTATGGTTTTGCATTTTCTAATATAACATCACTCCAACAGAAACAAGTAGTTCACAGTCCCTTGGGAATGCTGATGGCATCTCTAATGATTCCAAGCTCAATTTTCATTGCCATGTATTGGGAAATCCAGTCCTGTAACACACCATACTGGCTGTCTGTTCCAACCAACCACTCACATGGTGTCATATTTCCCACCACTCCTGTGCCAGCTGATGCTGCAGGGCAGTTGAGGCAGTTATTGCTTCAGCTGCTACCTGAAACAGGAGCATCAGACTGAAAACAAAGGCACAGTCAAACAGTTATCTGCAGGAGCAGTTCATCACATCCTATCTAATATTTTCCCCAGATTTTCTGATGTGACAATAGATCTCCATTCTTCTGCTACATCTGTCTGGTGTGCACAAAAACTAGAGCATGCCCACAGCAGCTGCAATTATTCTTCTAAGAATAACACTCATTTTACTTCACTGACTGAAAGAGTCTATTCCTGGATGTTGTTGCTAGCTGTTTCTCTTCATTATATACAAACTAATTCAGTATCATACATTGACTGGGGCAGCTGGTCATTTTTCTCTAAAGAGAAATAAATCTCATTGTGTACATACCCAGAGGAATCAGGACATATGTGGCCTGGGCTTTATAGGCTGTTATGTCCCACTGGATGCTGTTCAAGCAAGCACAGGGAACCAGATGTTCAGCAGGGAAAACCAGATTCCTCATTACACTGCACACATGAGTATTCAAGCAAGTGAACCCATCTTTCTGCTGGGACTTTTTTCCTTCTTGTATCACTGTTTGGAAGGACAAGAAAAACAGCCTCTAAAATTGCTCCAAAATGTTTCAGGTTGCCAGCAGTGGTTCTGTCCTCCAAGTTGGAAGACTTGTTTTCTCCTTTCCCTGCTGTGTTTTTAACCCCTTCTGTTCTTCCCAGGGAAGGCCAGTGCCTACAGTGCAGGAGCAGACTTTGCAGAAGCCCTTTTTCCTCCCTCCAGCAGAGGTCCCAGACAGCTCCAGTGGGATCAGAGTCACTATGAACTTCTGAGTCACATTCACACCTTCGCAGGAAGCCAATTCACTTCATGTGCTGAAGCACAGGCATTGTATGTCATGCCAAGCTTTCAGGACACAGTTCCTCCTAGAGTTGCTGCCACAAGTGAGAAAAAAAGAAACAAAGTCACTTGCCCATGGAGTCTACCTCTTCAATCCTAAGCAGAGAAAAAAGGAATGAAATTAATCCTAGGTAGACGAAATGGAGCAGAAAACATTTATCTATGTATAAAAAGAAAGCTGAGCCTCCTAAACAGTCAAATAAAAGATGAGGCAGACTCTCTTCTTTCACCTATGACTTGTCTTAGCCTCTCACAAAAGACTATAGCCAACTCCTTTGAGAACGCTGAGATGATGATCTCATCAAAATACAAACCTAGCTGTGAGAGTAGCTGAAAACAAGGCAATCCTATTATCGAGGCTTGAGTTTGATTATGACATTTGATAAGAACTTTGCAGTTTCCCTTCAAAAGCCCCTTGTGGCAGAGGAAGCTGGCTGTGAGGAGGGTTCCCCTGAGGGCTGGAGGTCTTTCCAGGGCACATCCTCTCTAGTTCTGCTTCTCAGCTGCAAGCCCACTGCTGCATGTTTTGTGGAGCTGTAGCACACAGAATAAAATGGATCAAATAAACAAGAGAACTACAATTTAAAAAAAACAAACAAACAAAAAACCCACCAATTGTCCACACCATCTTCATTATATCTAGCTATAACATCAGCAGTGGTATCAGCTGTATTTCAAGAACGCTGTAATCATATTTTGGCTCATCTCACATAGCATAGTCAAAGACAGGTTTCCTACCACAGAGAACAGCATTAAAATTCTGTGTTAAGCTCTCAAAAAAATAAAATCAGAGCAGCATAAAAGGGCCCTAAGTAAGACAGTAAGGCACGTATTCAAAATGACCTGTGCGTTGTCCTCACATCATATAACATGATCTGTCATCGACTGAAATTAGGTCAACCAAACAGACCTTAGGGGGCAACTGAAACTGCCATAAGGTTCCAAAGCCCAGAGCTTACAATTGGGACAGAAATTAACAACATGGAGTGCAGTTTCTGGTGCTATGCAGGACTTCATCTGGTGCAAACAGTTTCACAATTCCTGCAGACCTGCAAAGCTAAAAGAACTGAACTAGTGAGGTGACAGAGAGCTCTCTCTTCTTCACCCCTATTATGCAATGATGAAGTTTTATCTGTGGTGAACATTACACAAGTTACCTGTCTTCGTTGCATATGCAACAACTCAAGACAGTCATTTCATCATGCGTATCCATAAAAAGGAAACAAAGGAGGGAAAGCTCTCATCTCTCAATTATCTATTTTACTCACTTGCATTCCTTTTAGATATTTGCCTTTCCCTAGTCTTTTGATATATTAGAGGACAGATCGTGTGCTGCAGATGTGACAGAGAGGTATTTTTTAAGAAAGTGAAAAAGAAGAAAATTTGCCATACAAAGCAGGGAACAATGTAAAGGAAGGAGCCCGGAAGCTTTATCCTCTCACACAGCACAGAAGCAAGAGTTGTACAGAGATTAGATGCATATGCACAGAAACACATGCTTACACCACCATCAGTGAAATATAACATCATCTGGAAAGGCAAGTGGCTGTTGGGTAGGGACAAGTGACAGCAGGAGGAGGAAAGTCTGGTCAAAAGGGCAGAAAGTCTTTCTGTCAAGGGAGCACCACAGGATTGCTGACATCCTCTGAGGGCAGAGATTTGATGATGCAGCACAAGAATATCACCCACCAAGTGAAAGATCCAGAAGTAAATAAAGTTGCAGAAGAACAAAACAACATCAACTTCTGAAATTGGCTCCATGTAAAGCCAGTCCCAGGACCAGCCAAAACCTCCCCAGCACCAAATGTGGCCAGAAGTTAGATAACGATGCACTGTGCTTAGAGGTCTACTAAACCATCATCATTTTCATAGAACAAACTCATAACACAGCAAAGGAGTCTCTCCTGAAAAAAAACGGAATATCTTAAAAAAAGGTTTAGATTATTTTTGCTTCTAGACTACCTAGTAACATCACTTTTTATTTGTAATTCAGCACTACTATAGCTGTAGTATCAGGAAAAAGTGAAGACAACAAAAAACTTCAAACAACTCAAGAAGCATATCAACAATCAAAAACTACACAAGTATCTGGCATTAAAAGTACAATTCACTTCTCTGCTGTTCCACACACAAGCCCAGTAAAGAGTCAGAATATTACCAGCCTGTGCACTGTTAACATGAACTTTTTGATACCATAAAGCCATTTCATCCCTCTGCTCTTTGTATTTGCCCTACTCTTCTATTCCCAAAGGATATTTTTGATATGTACACGTTGTCACCAAAATAGTCAAAGAAAAAAATCAAACCACATAGTTAAAAAGGATTTTCCTGGATAATATTGCATGTTATCTAGTAAACAGCAGATAACCTTTTGAAAGGATAGATTGCAATTTGGTGGCTACTTTAAAGCTAAATTTTTTTTGAAAGGCTGATGTCAATACACATGGCTTCATTCAGACTTACTCAGTAATTTCACACAGCTTGTCCACCTCTAATTTGACTGGAAATTTCATGTAGACATAGATTTTGAAGATCAACAAAACTTGAACAAAGCAGTCTCTTCTAATGACAAAATATGACAGCCCATTCTAAACGCTACTTTTCCAAATTTTTATGTGAAACTACCTAAAGCCTTTTCCACAACTTCTTTCAGGTAAACCAAGTTCCTTAAAAAAAAACCAAAAAACAAAAAAACCCAAACAAACAAAAAAACCCAATCACCTGTTTTGCCTTTATCAGGCTTTGTCCTCAACTGACATTGCTGAATGTTTTGAGTACATGCCAACTAAAACGGTTTACACCCCCCAAGCATTTGTATTTCCCTTTGAATTGATCCTTCTCGAGCTCCAGGCATCACAAAAGCAAGAGCAAACTGGCTGCATAAACCTTCAAGTTTAGTTCCTTGCACAACTGGTCATACTACAATGACTAAAACACATAAATAGAAAATTTCCGTATCTTCAGAAATCCCACACACCCACTGTAGAACAAATTCCCACTAATCAAAAAAACTTTCATGAAAAAGGTGGAAGAGGTGGAGCATTCAAATACTCTGAAAGGTTTTTAATTGAATTTCTTTCAACCAGCAATCAGTGCCCAGACAATAGTCCAGATGGAACTTTGCAATTTAAGGGCGACATGTTGTACAGACACATGCATCTGCAGATATTGATAAAGCAAAGAAAGTGCTAAATAAAACTAAATATGAACTGAAGTATAACAGATTTCCCCAGTTTTTATTGTGAAATGAAAAGAAATAAAGGAAACAACAGGCACTGAAGTAAGTCAAATAATTAACATGGTCTTATTTTACAAATAGAAAACGCAACTTACACTAGTTAAAACCATGTATTTTTAAATGGTGTCCACTTCAGTAGTGAATAAGGAAATGATATATTTTCATACTTTTTGTAATCTTCAGGAGAAAGTACCTCACACTGAAACACTCAGACCTCTTTTCCTCCAATTTCAATATGCTGCCTTTTGCTAAAACATAGGCATGTGTCTCAGTGCATACAACACCAGCTGCTCCTACCTTTTAAACACATCTCCACACAACCCCATGCAAGTGAACCAAGCTTTTGCCCTGCAATTTCCTCGTTTTATAATAATGATTACATCCTTTAGCTTACCAAGAGCAATTAAGCCTGTCTGGATAACCAAAATGGCAACATTCTGTGGTCTCAACCTCAATGACAATTCCCTGTCAAAACACATTTCTTTGCCCATTAACCTGGAGGTTTTAACCTCATCTTCCAACAGCCCCCAAGAAAGGTCCCAGGGTAACGTGCCTAACATTTCTCAATTCTTCAAATGCAAAGCTTGCTACAGTTATTAACAAATCACTATGGTGAACTATAGGATGATGCCAAGCAAGGCTGCAAAATCTCCATCCTTGAAGATATGCAAAACTTGGACAGATGAAGCCCTGAGCAGCCTGATCTTACGTGGAATTGTGGGTCCTGCTTTGAGCAGAATTTCAGCAAGATGACCTCCCAAATTATTCTATAATTGCATGACAGTGTAGGGAATGCCCACAGGCACACAGAAAATACCCAAACCAAATGTCTTACTATCTGCATGCTGCTTTTTCATATTACAGAAAGAGAGAACAGAACATGACTGGATGCGGATATAAGATCACTGTACCTGAGGTATGATGAACTGCACAGCTTTAAAAGTAAGTCACTCATTGCTTAAGCTCACTGTTAAACTGAACAAACTCTCACTGTTAAAGAACTGTAACCATTGGAAGAACACTTTTTTTCTCCTCAGCCCTTCTGAACATATAGCCTGCCCTGAAAGAAAGAAATAGCAGAGAACCCATGCTGGAAACGTGGCTGCTGACCACCAAGCCAAGATGCTTTCAGCTACCTAAAGTAGTAAGTGGTTTGGGGAAAGAGATTTGAGAATCAAAAGACAAAGAAGTGATGAAATGCTAAAGTCAAGTGGTTGAGTCTCACAGCCGGACTGAAGATTTCAGTCTATGCTACCAATAAAGCTTGTGCACTTCCCAGTAGAGCAGAAAACACAGCATATAAGCAACACTTGGGCAGAGTTCAATTCAGAGACAGTCACCATCTTCTGCAGTGAGGAGAGGAGCTGCTGAATAGACAATAAGTGGTATCTTTGAAAGGCTGCATCAGCCAGATTATGACACATTCCTAGCAGCTCACTTTCCTTATAAATTGTGAAGAAGGAAAAAAAGAAAAAAAAACCAACTCAAACCATTAGCACTTAATTGATGGACTGTTGCAAACTCCCTCAAAAACTACAACTACCAGGTGTCTCTCATCTAGCTGAGCGCTATGGCCATTAAAGTTTTCCACTTTCCCAGTCAGTCTCCTCTTGCCTGTCAGCCTTCTGGCCTTTCGCTAGATTTCTGCTTTTGCATTCCTAGATACAGTAAGACCCAGCCTAGGAACTGTACACTCCCTGCCAGGACACAAATTCTTGGCAGGTAAGAACTTGCTCTGAGTCTGTAGGTCCAGATCCAGTCAGGCTACAGAGAACTTCAAATGCAGAGCTTCCACATTCTGAACCAAGGACTCTGTCCATGCTATACATGAACATCTACACACCACTGTCATTAGTTTTGGTCAGAAAAGGTTTTGGGGTTTGACACAAACGCTCAATTATAACCTGACGTGGAAGACTTAAACTGTTCCTAAAGGCTGTGACAGATGCCTAAGTATGCTTACTTGTGCAGCCCAAACGAGCTATTTTGCATCCTTTATTTGGTCTAGCTGAGATGGAGTTAACTTAGCAGCCCTCACAGTGCTGTACTTTGCACTGGGAGCTAGAAAGGTATTGATAACATGTCAGTGTTTTGGCTGTTGCTGAGCAGTGCTGGCACAGCATCAGCACTGTCTGTCCAACATTCAGCCCTCCCCCACATCAGTAGACTGGAGGTGGGTAAAATTTTGGGAGGGGACACACACAGGCCAGCTGACTCAAACTACCAAAGGGATAATCCATACCATAGGATGGCTGCTCAGATATAAAAGCTAAGAACAGGAGGAGGAAGTGGAGGCATTCGTTATTTACATTTGTTCATCTTCCAGAGCAACCTCTACATGTGCTCAAGCCCTGCTTTCTGAAATATGGCCAGACATCACCTAATGATGAAAAGCAGAGAATAAATCTTTGGGGTTTATCCCTTTATTAAAGCAAATGTGAGAGATCACATGCCACAAGCAATCCACCTTATCTCAACCTCTGAGTTGTTTTCCATCTTACTTTCCATTCCCTGTCCAGTTGTGAAGGAGTGATAGAGTGGCTTGGTGGGCAACTGATGTCCACCACAGTCCACCTGCAATAACCATGCATAGCTCCAGCTATGGTAATGAGACCAGAAGCACCCGACCATTGGCCCTGGTGACCCAAAGTCAATCAACAAACAAAACTAAACTATAAAAGTTACATTTTTGGAATCTTTTAAAAATGAACAGAAAGGAAAGAAATTAATTCTAAACTTTCATTAAAGTTATGAACCCACCTTGAATAATGAATGCCTGTTTTTCCTCAAGTGACTGTGTTATTCATGGTGCTAATAAGTGAACAACTCAGAGCAAATTCCTCCTGAACCAGTACTAATTTAACTCATCTTTAAGTAATTTAAAAGAGGTAGGTGCAACCCAAATGAAAAAAATAAAAACAAACTAATATTCTTCCATAGGCAAATCCAAAACTAAGAAAACTCAAATCAAAGAATGGTTTCTCAGATAGACTGCTTGAGACCTTTTATTCCTCAATCTTCGAAACACAAGTATAATATTATATATTAAAACAACCTAAACTTAAATCAAGAAACTATTTCCCATAACCTAATTTAAAATTTTAAACAAATGTCAAAAGAGAGGAATATTTCCTCTACAAAATGTTCTGCTGACTTTAAAAAAAATTCTGTATAAATTAGCACATGTGAGCAGCAATTTCTCATGAATGTTAATATCATAAAACTAAACCAAATAAACACGAAGAGGGGAAAGAAATTGCAAGCAACATAGTTATTGCTTATCTGGGAGAAATGCAAGTTAGGATTAACAAGAATTTTATTTTCTCAGCAGCAGTATCATTTTCAAAGTCCCATCACCAGCCTCCAATACAGTCTAAGCATCAAATGCTTCTATTGCTTTTGTAAATAATAATGAGGTTATTTCCAAAATGTTACCAAGAGTAGCTACTTTTCCATTTAAGGAACCACATGCAGTGCCTGTAACTGTAGGTGCCCCAAAAGTATTCACCCTGCTACCTTGACTCCACTGTCTGAGCTTAAGACTCATCATATTGGACTTTATTGTAAGTTCACTGAAGCAAGAAGCATCTCTAATATTTATTTGAATGGTGCCTAGTACACATTTTCAGATTGTGAGATATGTTTTAATTACCAACTGGGGGAAAAATCCACCAGTTACTAAGAAATAGTGCAAACTGATGATAGGTGTTAACAGTTACGGATACATATGCTTTCTATAGGTGGCTCTTTATCCTAAAAAAACATTAAGTGCAAGACCTTTAAATAACTACAAACTCTTCCCTCCTGAGGAAGCACATCAATATTAGAACCTCAACATCTCCTCTTAGAAAATTTTGAAGTGTCTGAATGCAGCTAATTAGTTGGCACAATGATGAAGAAAGCAACTGACAGCCAATTAAACAGAACATCGAGGAAGATACAAGACTACATGGAAACTGAAATTTAGATACCTTTTTATTGCTCCTGGAAGATCTAGACTGAATGGAACTTGATAGGAAGATCCTAAAGTGTCATCCACAGCCTTGCTTATTTCCTGCAGTTCTCTCAAAGAAATGCAGCCAAGTAAAGCAGCCAGTTCACAGTCCTGTGACTGAATAAGTCTATCTTGTTCTTCAATATCTCTTCTTAGCTGTTGATCTTTTGCTTCTAATACAGTCAGCCTTGTTCGGAGGTCTTCAATTTCTTTCTGCATAGAACAGAAACCAGAGTTTACTGCATGAACTGTGTTAAAGAAACCCCTCTGCCCCTAAAATCCCCAGTAAAAGTCTTCAAGAGTTAGCAGGAATTAAACTTGTCCAATTTAGCACAACATTAAATGAGAAAACATCCTTTTGCTGACACACAAAATTGTTATGTTGGTTGACACACCACCTTCATCTCAACATCAAATTTCAGGTTTCTCTTCTGACACCCACTGTCAGTCACCTTTTACTTCTAGCATACATGGGTATTTCCCAAGTTAAAAACTTTCAAAAAAAACCTCAAATTTCAGTTCAACCATGACAACAGAACCTTACTCTACAGACTGGCAGCTGAAGTGATCAACTATCTATCTGTCCTCCTGCAGAATATGCCTGCAATGGTTCCTCTAGGCTTCCAGTCCGACATCAGGCACAGGATGTAAGTGGAGAATCACTGACTACCTGAATAGCCCTTTTAATTTAACATTTCACTTTAAATTAGTGCACAAAATCCCTCCCTTGACTTAAAACAGCCAGAACTTCAACCTCAGTTGCACCCATCTTGCTAGAAGTTTGAATGCCATGCATTATGACACTTACAAGAACACATTATAACTTTTAGAATTATAGACTTGTAGAATCATTAATGTTGGAAAAGACCTCCAAGATCACCCTGTCCATCCAGCCTCTTACCGAACACCACCTTGTCAACTAAACCATAGCACTAAGGGCCACACCCAGTCGTGTCTTGAAGAATTTCAAGAACTCTACCACCTGAGTCTCCTCTGGTACAGCTACAGGCCATTGCCTCTTGTCCTGTCACTAGTTACCTGGGAGAAGAGGCTGATCCCCACCTGGCTACAACCTCCTTCCAGGTAGTTGTAGAGAGTGCTAAGAACTTCCCTGAGCCTCCTGTTCTCCAGGCTAAACAAATCAAGCTCCTTCAACTGCTCCTCATATGACTTACTCTAGACCCTTCACCAACTTCATTGCCCTTTTCTGGACATGCTCCAGCACTTCAAGGTCTTCCCTGAAGGGAGCGGTTCCCCCAAAAAAAGCTTCACAAACTTGCATGTCATCCTTGCACAGGTTTTTTCTTGAAAACCCAACAGATAACTCGCATTGAGGGAATGAACACTTCTTCAAAAGACTCTGGGTTGCTGAGTAAAAAGTATTTAATATTAAGAACTTGGTTCATTCCCAGAATCTGAGAAGTGAGTAGGAAATAAAATAAATAAAATAAAGAGAAGTACTTGTCAAACTAGTTGAATGCCCTACTGGAGAATCTATTTCTACAGTTCTTGCGGTCTCTACCACTTAAACTATTATCTTCACACGCAGCCACAGTCTATGTTCACCATTTTCTACATAACCCACAAGAGAGGTCTCTGACATGCCATCTGTAGACTCTCAACAGAAAGCAAAGCTCAATTCCACGCTCTGATCACATTCCGTCCGATTAAGAATAAAAATTAAAAATAAAAACAAAGCCACAAACCCCAAACTAAAGCTTTAACAGGTAAATAATAGGCATTACAAAACTGACATTAGAAACAATCTTGACTTTTTATGGCAATTCACTTCTTCACTCGCCATTTGTAAAATGGCAATATCTCTTCACTTAAAGTGGTGTTACAGAGATAAAACTGTTTTGAATTACTAAGATGGTATGTTGATTAATTCTGTAAAAAGAGTCCACTTGCAAATTAATAAATTTGTATCCAAAGCAAAGTTTGAGTGGCATAGAGTAAAAGGGTTCTGGGACCAAATACTGAATAACAAAGATAAAATAGTATTCTGAATATCTGAACAGGTACTTTCCATCTTCAGCAATGTATGAGGCAGCCTTATATAATCAAAGGCTCATAAAACCTATATACAGATAACTGACATCGGCATTTTTTCTGCTTTTTGAGAGCTTCACTTTGAAACCTTAACATTACTGGAATGTTTTCAATGTAATTTATGTGAAGCTTAGTTCATTCATGCTCATTTTGTCACTAAACATACGTTCAGGTTTGCTGCACTGTAACTAGCTTCTCCTCTACTGTGAGTGTGGGTTTCTTGTAGCCTTGTGATGCTGTGTGCTGAAGGAATTCTGCAACGATATGGTATCCTCCTGGTCCTGGATTATTAGTCCATAAACCTAGGAGAAATGTACTCTCTGCTTTTACCCTGACCATGTGGCCCCTGAGAGCCCCCAAGACAGGACACGCAGAGACCACTGGCGAGGACAGGAACAAAGAGGAAGTTTATTCAGAGGTACAGGTTTATATGGACTTTGGAGGGATACAAACTCATCAATAAGGGACAAGAGGGGAATCTGGCTTTGGGCCAATAGGAGCAAGGGGATTTACATTCAATGGGAGAAGGTTTCAAGTAACACAAGGTCACAATCTTCCCCCAGCCCCCTGGCCTGGCAGGGGATTCTGGGAAGAAGACAGTGACACTGCAGTTTTTACATTCAGTACATTCAAACCACATTAAAAACATCCGTTGTTAAAGCATTCTCAGTGGCTGGTTGGTTTTCTTCATCAGCCAATTTCTGGCAGGACATTCACCATGCCATATATTGTGAATGCATTGCTACACTGTACCACTTAAAATGAGAAGAAACAGTCCTTGCATGTTTAAAGGTTAGCTGGCTCAAAAATTTCAACTTATAGTGTTGTGTAGTAAATTCATCAATTATTTTCCTCTTTTTTTTGTTTCAGATTTAGCAACAAGAGAATGGTGTGGCCCATGTTTCAACCCACAGGCATTTGTCGAGGACAGAAAGGTCAGAAGATCAAAACCATCAGTTTTGTTTCTTTCAGTCTCAAATTAGGCTTTTAGTGTGCACAAAGGACAATTCTGTCTGTGTTACTGGTTTGGGAATACTGCCAAAATCTTAATAGGCCCTACTTTATACAAAGACCTTCATATTCTGTGAAAATGTAGTAACTGCAATCGCTGCAATAAGCAGCCTATGTGGGAACAGAAAGAAGGATGAACAGAATCTGGTTTTACAAACACACTTTTAGTATCGAAGCATTTTTACAACATAAATAGATATCATAAGCACACAGTCTGCACTTACAGAGAGAAAGCTGCTCTGCTTGGGAATAGTTCACAGGCATTCTTGGAAGCGTGGAAATTTTAGTCAGTAAACTGGAATTCTGCATTCTTTTCCAGGAATGCCAAGAAACCTTTAACATACTCTTGGTCAGCCTCCGGGGACAGATAAAAAGGACTTAAGTCTCAGCATGGAGCAGCAGACAATATTCATCCCACTAAACATAAGCTAAAGGTTCTTTTCATGGATTTGAGCTTAAACCAATATTTCTAACACGACAGCTAATCAGTACTGATGGTAAACCTGCAGCTTCACTTACAGGCTAGTGTTCTCCATGAAGTACAGATTGTAGTAGAAACATTAATATGGAAATTTCAGATACTGTCACAGGTTTTCAAATCCCTGAAGACAAATGCAGAAGCAAAAGGAGAGAGGGCAGAAGGGAAAGTAAAGAAACAAGAGACTGAGGAGACAAAAAAACCCAAAACAAATATTATTTCTGATCATTCAAGATTTTGGACAAGAGCAATCCTTAAGGGATGTTAGGAGCAACCAATCATGACAGGTTAGCCTTCCCCAGAACCTTGAATCCCTAATGATTTTTATTAAATGCTAATAAATAGCATGCCTGTACAATGATGAGGCTAATTTTTCCCTAATAACAACACAGAAATAAAGATTCAGCTGGAGCAAGTATAAAACATTATCTATTGTGGAGTTTTAAGTAAAGCATTTTCCAGTTCAACATCTTGAGGTGGCTGCTGGATGTCTAGATTAAAAATAGTTTTCTGCGTACCAATACTGTCGAATTACACTATGTCTTCTCTTATATGTTGACAAAATAAATCTAAACAGTACAAAGGTGGTGGCTAGGACAGAAAAGACATTTCTTCATGGAAGACTTGGCAATGGCCACCTAAGATGCTTTTCTCTATTTCTTCCTGGGTTTTACATATATACGTATGTTTGTATGCACATATTTGTGAGCATGCAAACACAGATTATTATACTACTGGATTCACCAAAGGAAGAAAAGTATCCAAAAAAATTAGACTTCAAGATAAGACAACAACAAAAAAGGAAAAACTAGGTCTACTAGCTCTCTAAAGTGACACATTGCTGAATATGAGCACCAAGGTCTGAAAGACACACAAACTAGACTGTAAACTGATATTTTTGAAGAACAGTGAAAAAAAGAGCTAAATTTTGCTTAAAAGGCTTGCAGATTTAAAATTGGACAGAAGCCATCTTAAAAACATTCCATTTGCCAAGCTACCACATTGTGACATCACATGTCAGTGTAAAGCTATTGTTAGCAAATGCTGACTGGTTCGTGATGATTCCTTCAACCTTATGAAAAGCATCAATCACCTTCCAGGAATAAAAGCTAGTAAATCATGTATTTATAGTAAATTCTAACCAGAAGCAGATGAAAACTTCTTGTCTTCAAATAAAAACTTCTGAAGATCAGTTTAATATTAAAATGGCAAATTATAACATAAAGAGCACACTTAAAAAGATAATGAAGAAAGTTTAAGCACGCACACAAGCCACCAAGCCTTCCAGCTCTGCTTCTCTGTAATGAAATTAACACAACTCCTGTGGCTGCCATCTCCAATCATCACTTAGATTATCAACTGGACTTCAGCCAAGGCTCTAATTGCAACACAGAAGCAAAGTTCCTACTATAATAAATTTATTTAATTCTGTGTGACAGCTTACAAGCTTTTCCCCACACAGCACTGGTTCTTACAGACAACCCTGCAGTCCAGTTACCTGTAACCGTTTCTTTTCTTCAGAAAGCTGGTTTCGTTTTGTGGCTGAAACCTGCATCCTCTCCTGGTAAGTTGACCTCAAAAGTTTGTGTTCTTTTTCGTGACAAAGGTCGTTTTCTTCATGTCTAACCCTTTGAAAAAAGCATGACAAAAGCTAAAAATTAGTGTTATCAACAAGTACCAATGTCTCAAAGATTAAACATATTAGAATGCTACATGGTACCTTTAGAGTCATAACACTCCCTCACCAGAATGATTACATCTTAAACAGATACAGTTAGAGAACAAGAGATTTTTTCCTTGGCATATCTTCCTTTGTTATCTCAAACATTTACACTGTTTTTACAACATGCTGAAGAAAGAAAATGGAAAACTTGTATAGCTTCAGGCTTCCCCCAGCTTTTTCATACTTCAGAAATTTATCCATCACTGCCTTGAAAGAGACAAAACTAAGGCACCTAGTTTCTATCAATACAGAAAAATATCTCTTAGACAGAACTTTAGAAACTTGCCAAAGACATTTTTGCAGCTTCTGTCAGCTTTTGGAGACTACATTAGAGATCATCTGGAGTGTTTGCTCCACGATGCCAAATTTTACTTCTCTCTTGCACAGCGAGTTCTTTCAAAATCACAGTCAGTGGGTTTCCTTACAGTGGTCCTATATAACCCTCAGTTTGAAAGCTTTGCATGACTGGACCCCAAGGAAATCAGTGAATTATGTTAAGCCTCAATTTTATAATCAGCCTCTCAAAATGCACCTGCAAACAATGCAAACCTATCTTGCCTTGCATGTTCCTGCATAAGGGCATGTGCACCTGCAAGGTCAATTGCCTTTCTGTATCCATCTCTAGAGACAAGTGTGTGCATTTCCACCTAAAAGGTACAGGTATCTTTCAATATCTTGTTTAAAAAATACTATGTCTTAAACAAAGAATGTTTTTGAAGCATGATTTCTCACTGTAATCTTGCAAAGCAAATACATCCATGCCACATACAAAACATGCATCATAAGTCTGTTTTAAGCATGATTAATCACATAATTATCATCTCCATGCACAGCTGTTTAACAACTGTGTAGAACAAGAGGTTCTCATCTATTCTGCAGCACCATCAAAAGACATGCATGCTTTACTCCCTCTCTATGGGCTGAAGAATGTACTAAAGAAACAAAATAAAACCTTGGAATTAAAACAAATATCATTAAGCAAAATAGACATAATGACAGTGTAATTGTATTTCTGTAATAACAGCCCAGATCAAACAGACATCTGTATTAGGAGGTGCTAGGCCATCACTGTGCCTTACAGTCACTACAAGTTCCTGTGGAACCAGCCAACCACATGTCCCAGCAGCTCTGAAGCCACCTTCTTTAAGCTGGAGCTGCATCTTTCCTAGAAAAATACATAATAAATTTCCAAGGGACTGCTCAAAGTTCAGGAAAAATTCCATGATAAACATAGATTATTATCAGAACCTTCTTGGAAATCCCATGTGTATCTGCCTGCTTGGTAGTGATGGAAGGTAACATCTCATCTCTCTGATCTCATCAAACCTGGGTGATTGCACAGACACAGTTGTGTTCATAAACTAAACATAACCAAATCTGGTTCCTACCACCTGCCCCCAATATCCTCTGTCAACATCAAATGCATTCACTGAAAAAACTCATCTCATAATTTAATGAAGTAAAACAAAACCAAGGCATGATTTTCAGCTTTATATATTAATCTGCCATACACACTTTTCATTTTAGAATACTGCAAGAAGATGAGACTGCCTTAATGACATTAAAGCTGCAATTATCTGGTCTTCTTGGGCTAGTCTGATCACCTTTTTAATGTTCCTGGTTGAAAAAAAAAAAAAGAAAACAAAATCAAACAAAAAGTTTTAGTATACTGTTTTTGTTCCAATTCAAAATGAAAATAAAAACTGAAGGCTACAAATTCTCCTTGAAGAAGTCATGTTTTCCATGTTCTATCTAAAAAGACTGTTGGAAAAGTCTTAAAACCCTTTACAGAAGACAAAGTGTATACTTGCTGTATCAGCAAGAGAATCAGACCACAGAAAAAGCAGTATAAAAGGCTACAAGAATCAAGCAAGGGAAAAAAAGGATGTTACAACAATAGTCAATCTCAAGCTCAAAGAAAGGGTGTGCAAAAGACAGAAAAGAAGATATTCATCTGACTGTGAAGAATGGCACTGCTCAGAACTGTGCAAAGAGAAGAATTACAGATCCAATCATACAAAGAACAGGAACACTTTCATAAATATAGCATCTATTTTATATTAAAAAAATATTGTATAAACATTATATAGGGACAAAAATAAGCAGACAGTGTATCTGAAGGATGCTTTAGTGACTCAATTTCTGTGATACCAAAGACAAAACCACCTCTAAAGCCAAAATCATTAATAAAAATTAATGCACAGACTGAACACATCTTAATGACAAAATACAGAATGTTGTATCCCAACCTTTTAAGGAATGGTAAAGTAGCCTCTTAGAGCCTTAGAAGGTAGAAGGAAACACCTCTGAAGGAGTGCAGTTTGTTTTAAACCTTCCTTATTATTAGATGCTACAAATAGAGGTTAAAAATATCTTCAAACTCTCAAATTGCAGAAGAAAAAAACTACTATCTATACTGATTTTATCTAATTTTCATGTCTATTGAAAATTACACTCAAAATGTATTGACTAGCACACTGCAGCCTTTATAAGTACAAGCTGCCAGAAAACAAATGGTTTTTCTTCCTTCATTTGTGCTATTGCGTTTGAGAATAGCTTTCAAAACCTATAAAGCAGCCTCTTACTTGTAACAGTAACTAGGAGCATAGATAAAGGCAGGCAGAGAAACAGAGACAACTTTTCTTTTCCTAAGCTAACTACCCCCCTTGGGTTATCCAACACATCTCACATTCCCTCAGCCTTTGAAGCTCTTATTCCTCTAAGACAAGACTGAGAATCTATTTTTGTGACTTTGTACAGTTCTGAGCACAATACTGCCACCTAACAAGTGGCACACAAAAGGAAGCTCCCAAAGATCTATTCACATCAAAAAATAATCTGGTTTTACTTTATATTTAAATATCCTTTCATTGCCTGAAAGGGAGCATCAGAATTAACTCCATGGGGAACCGTTGCTCAAGCTGCGTTGCTGTTGTGTGCTCAAGCTGCCGTGTCAAGGATTCAATCCCATTCCCACTCAACATCAATGAAAAACATTCCATTTAATTTGCCAATTCATCATGATCAATGTTTTTCAGAGCAATTCTGAGAGAATTGCAGAAAGGACAAAAGAGGAGGCAGGGTGGGATTTTCATAAACAAGCTCCATATTGGTATGTTAAAGGTCATTAAAACTCTTTATTAAAATTATTCATAAAGCGTTCACTGCATTTTGAGGAAACCAGAAGCATCATTTTACATGATAATGAATCAACAAACTTACCGATGATCATCAGCCCAGCGCAGTGCTGCCTGAACTTGGGTAATGAACCTATCCAAAAAACTGCTAACTGAAGGGTGCCTTGAAGGAAGCTGAAATTTTAAAGAATTTTTCTCTTTCTCCAGTTCTTCCAGTTTTCGTCTAAATTTATCAGCTAAAAATTGAATAATAAAAAAAAGAAAAGATTAAACAATGACAAAACAGTTGTGTTTTACCTGAAGAAAAATATATGTCTCCACAAAATGTAATATCCACCTCACAGACAGTTCTTCGTCCTCCCCTTTTGATAAAATGTATCAGTCTGTTTTGCTCAAAGAAAACATCAAATAACCAAGATGCTGAGCCACTCTATAAACAAGGACAAAATTGCAGGCTACCCAGCACTTTCACAGTGTTTTAATTTGATAGTGCTCCAAAGAATTGGCTCAAAATTATCATCCATGCTCTTCTCCTGGAGTAACACTTGAAAATTCAATCCTAGTAAAACCACTACTCTACACTGCTTTGGTTTGCCTTAAAACTTAGACAGCAGTCACACATTTACATTCTGACCTTTTAAAACCCTGTATTGTTATTAGGTCAAGAACTGAAGAATCATATATACTATTGCAGCAATATATTTCAGCACAGAACATACATGCAATTGTAGCAATAAACAATTACCACATTCCAGGCTCTCCTGAATTATGCTTAGTCTATCGCCCAAAAAAAGTTTTACTTTCAACTTTACACAGTAACAGTCGTCTCTAAGAGATTGCTTTGATTCTACCGTAACTCTAGACATTTCCTAGAGTAACTCTGTGTAAGTTACTTACTTGTTTTCTGTCCCTGTGTAGACAACAAAGGAACATTGTTCCAACTGCTCATTATTATTTCCAGTATATATATCTTCTATGCCAGTAAACTAGCAAAATTTCATATATGACAAGTAACAAGACTGCCTGGTCCAAGACAGAATACCTTTGATGATAAATTAATAAAATCAGAGAGCTTTGAGCTGACAAATGGAAAACATTTACAGTTCAGTACTTTCCTCGTGACCTTGCTGCCTACAACTTTGTGCAATTAGCAATCCTTCTAATATTTTCAATACAGTACTTTCAGACTAACATCCATCTATGCTTTTTATTGCTTATTTTCTTTCTTTATCCTCAAAGGAGATTTAAGAATGTTTTAAGAATTTAAGAATATTTGATGGTTTAGTGAAATGATGAATTTTTACAATAATCTATTGTTAGTATTGATCTCCATTCTGCTTCTGTGACAACAGGGTGAAACAAAGACACAGAACTTACTAATGAGACTTTATCTTCTGGGCCAGCAGAATATTCCAGGGTAAACTCACTTTGTTGTTATCATGGGAGTGCAAAATGTTTGCAGAAGGCTCTTGCTGAAATGGGCACCCCACCCCAAGTTACAACCATGCGTACCCATGTGAATATTATTCCTGCAAAGGAGAAACACTTTTTCAGCAGTGGAGGGGAACCACATCTGTGGTGCATTTCTCAGGGACCACAGCCGGACAGATTCATCTCATCCCTATTACCACAAGGAAACTGAAATCTGAGCTAAGATGAGACTCACAATCCGGTATTTTGACCAGAAAAATATATCAGCATTTGCATGCTGATTTGTCACTTGGCATTTCAAGCTCAGCCATCAAAAATACCACTGCTGGAAATAGAAGAGTGAGGGTTGAAAGGGCTGGATTATGACCAATGACCGCTGAATGCCAAACCACATGGAAACACCTCTTTTAACTCACTCAATTCACCACTGGGCTTTCTGGGAGTTGTGGCAACACTCTACAGCCATTTAACAATGTCATCATTGTTCTTCAGCATAATTATGTTCATAGTGTTTGCATGTCCAGTTGTTTCATCATTCTACTCCTACCCATCCTGGCCCTAGAAACAGGCTATTTTGGGAAGGACAACAGATGAAGGGATTCACATGCCAATTCATTCTCTCTCTCATTAATTCTTGGCTGCATTCTGATTTATATATTCCAATCTACACAGTATTCAATTAGTTTCTAGTAACAGACATTTCTAAGTAATTTGTTCCACTGGCATTTTATACGTAACATGGCTGGTCCTACCCACTTATCTCTCTGCACTAAATGATTTCTTTTAATCCTTTCAGCAATGCAGTTAAGGGTCGTGTCTCAAGAATCTCCAGCATCACTGAGCTGAACACTGCAACACTCAGTTTGTAGGATCCTCTCCCGGAAAAGAGACTCTCATTGTTTGACCTGGCTGGTATCTTCATTGCATGGACAGAGCAAAGAACTTCAGTGCCAGCTGCAGAGCAGGGAACCATGCAAATAAGGCTTAACTCAATCCAGCTTTCAATATTGCAGCTCAACAGAAATTTGGATCAAGCAGAAGTAGTGGAAATGATCAGAAGTCTAGCAAACAGGGTGGGAAAAAGAGCAAATAATCTGAATCACCTAATCTGAACTAAAAATGCTATTTGGGCCAGGGCCCATGGAATACTTCCAGCAGTCAGTGGAAAAAGCAGATCCTGGGAAGGCCAGTAAGCAGAAGTTAAAACTTTCTAGACAAGGCTATAAACTCCTAGGGTACCACAACTAAACATTCACATTTAACTCATAAAAGGCTAAAGCAAAACACACATGAAATTATGCTGCTTACCCATCATTTAAAACTTTTTCCATTCCAATCAAAAAGGCAACTTTGTGAAATTTCACACTCTACCTGTGCTCCTGAACTATCAAAACTACCTTGAGGAACAGCAGAGCAAACCAAACTCCTGGCTGCTGTACATTCAGTGGAGTCAGAAGCTACTGACACAAAACTCACCCTAAGGCAGCTGGGACACAGCACTCTGCAGTTTCTAATTTCCTGGTTTGTGCGTATTACTCAGTTTTGTCACTCTTAGTACAGACAACAAACCCTTTTAATTCCTGCTGAGATGCTAGATGGATGTTTGCCTCCAATTCTAGTCCTATTTAAATTTGAAAGACTAGTAACCTGAAGAGTACAAGAAAATAGTCTCCTACATTCTCTGAGGGACTCAAGGCATCACAACAGCCAAAACACACAGCAATGTCCTGATGTAGCATTTGATGTCTCAAGCTTCCCCCAGCTGCCGTCAACATCAGCTTTCTATCCTCTCTCTAACTCCTTGTCCTTTCCTGGCAATGAGATGCCACTGTACAAAAATCAGATGGGGAAGGAAAGGGAAGGAAACCTGGTACTCAAAACAGTCACTTCAAGAGAAGCAACAGACAACAGCATCTAAGAGACTTCTTAAAACTGCTTCTCCAGACTGTTCTCTGCCTCCCAGCAAGATCTGCATTTTCCACCCATTAGTTCATACCAATTACAAGTCAGGAAATTGCTGCCTCCTTAAAACATATAAAGTTTCAGAATTTAATGTACTGAACATCAGTGTTGCATCAGAGTTGGGAAGTCAGAACTTCAAAAAATAAAAGAACAGGCATTTCAGCTGTTATTACATAAAGAAGCTTGACACATTGGCAGATAATAATTTCCCTCCTCTAATTCCTATTGAATTTAAGAGCCTTCATTTAGCTTTGAACTAAAAGCTAATTTCTCAGAAGTTTCACAGATACTTCCTCTAATGCACAACATCAAGTCTTCCACCTACAGTTTACATCTTAGAGTTGAAAAGTCTATGCTGTACAGGAAATTTCTTCCCAGAAGGGCACTAGTGCAAAGTCTAGGGTAGACTTTCAGCCAAAATTCTGACCAGTGCCCCAACTTCACAGAACATTCACAGCAGGAGTATCACTGACAGATTGTCACTCAGATCTGTAATGTGTTGTCTGACTCTTTATAACAACAGTTAAATGGATTTATGGCAACAAGTTGTAGAACTCTGTGGCTTTTGAGGTGTTGGTACAGTTACTTTCAACATCAGTAGGGACATAAGCAAGAAACCACAAAGCCAGAAAGGTTCTTCTAGCAAACATCTTGGAAATATGGGGGGTGAGAGCACAGCAAGAAAATGTCAGTCCTGACATGGACAATTAAATTACTAGGCCAAGGTTAGAAAAATTTTGCTTTCCGAGTTACTTTCTCCTCAACTGGAAATGATACAGGCTGAACTATGCTAACAGCTGTTCTTTCTGGGCTGAGTTTAAGGACATGAGGACTACCTGGATGAACTTACATTACAATTTCCTGTAACATCACTATCCTGTAAGCAAAGTAGTTACTATTTGTCACTATCATCTCATAGAGGAGCCTTCAATGGTACTAAGCTCAGACAACAGGTGTTAAAAAAACCAACAACAAACAAACAAAAAAAACCCTACCCCAATAAATTTACAATCCTCAAAACAAATTACAGACAAAAGGGCAAATGGAGAGGATGGTGCATTGGACTACAATGTAGGTGAAAATTAGGGGCAATAATTTTGATGTACCAGAAGCAGCTTAACCTTCATTGCTTTTAATCTGACACTTCTGAAAAACATTCAGTTCTTATAGTATTTTTAATAGCAAAGTTTTTAATATTAAGAGCTTCAACAGTATTTCACATGAGAGCATAAAATATCTACTTCTGTAACTTTCTAAATACTTCAGTAATCACATTTTTTAAGTGCCTGACATGCACAAGTTACTGACACAGTGGGCAGTTTTTCATACATAGCAACTGGTGTAATTCATCCTTGTAACTGCACTAAAAGTACAATTCCATACAGTGTCTACCCCATATAATCATTCTCTTCAGATTTGCTGCATTTGTAAATTCCTTCAAACACCACAAGAGTTCACATATAGGCATGATTTGGAGCCATCCTTTCTCCTTTAGCCAATTCATGATACAAAATAAACAATGCCCCACTGACTGTTTGCTTTTCATAGTCTTTCATAAACATCAAGCCTCCAATGAAACCACCAAGATGCCTACATTTCCAACATGACTTTCAAATAGAAATAACTTACAGTAACATCAAAAGATACATTAAAGGGGAAAAGAAAGCTGTGGCTGGTGCACTTTATTTGATCCCAACATTATGCTGTAAGCAGTGCTGACAGTACTGTCACTACATATGAGAATTTACAGAAATAAAGAAAAACACGTACTGCTGATTGCAGGCGAAATCTTTATCTTTGAAAAAGTCAGGCTATGCAGAACAATGGCACAGACAACTATTGTGAATTAAATTCTACTCTGAAAAAGATCTCTCAAGACAAGGAAGCTGGTAGAAACCAATGCAAAGCTCCTTGGCTTGCAACACAGCTCCTTCTTTTATTTGCGATGGTAGAGGACAAGCTTTGGTAGAGGTCTCCAATCAGTGCAGTTCACATACATGAACTGTAAGCTGTATACAAATGTCAGCTGTGGATGATTCCATCCCAGTTCACTATGTTTCCTTCCTCCAAGAATCTCTAAGCCAACAGCTGTCTTTCTTTGCTGCCTCTGAATAAACGCCATGGGTTGATTAGAACACAGGTGAGTCAACAGTGAAACAATGCAATACTCTACAACTAATTGCATTATATTATGAGGTAGCTGTCATCTTTATAAAGCAAGTTCTAAACACTCTAAAAAGAAATTTAAAAATCTGATGGTCTATATCTGGGCTTTTATATCAAGGATATTGTGACTAGAGATAATCAGCTTATGTTGGGACTTTTTTTGTACCACGCTCTATCTAAGCACATACTGTGAATATAAAGTGCTTTGTTCCAGCTGTCAAACAAAGAAAAGGATCCTTTATTATTGCCTAACTTGAACATATTGAGAATACCATCCTGAAGCACACCATTTGAAAGACTTTTTGGTGATAGAAGTCACAAACTAGTATAGATAACATTAAGCAGTGTTCCACAAAGATTTATCTTCATATTTGAAAAGCCATGTTGCAAAAAACCACACAATAATGCAGGACAAAGTCTAAGCTAAGAAACACCAGTGCGTAGATGCAGAGTTGCTTTAAGCTGAAGTTTGAAAGAAAATAGTACATATTTTGAAGTATATTAAATATTGTATATTATTGCACAATGTTTCCCAAGGACCATAATATGTGGAAAAAAAACCCCAAAATGATTGTAGTTCTGCTTAAACCATCAGCTACAGATCAATACCACCAAAACCAAAATGCAATTAGACAGCATTATCTTCCTTCTGTGGCAAGGCACACTGATGAAAAGGTATAAAATATTATTTCCTATGGAATAACTATTACACACAGAGAACTATAAAGAGAATATAAATGCATGCATGCAGCCCCAAAGCAACTGCTCTGAAAACTGTAGTGGGTAACCCTACAAGGATACTTGAAACTTCTAGAAACAAAAGGGGGGAGAGAAGATAAATTCTTTATGGTAACAAAGCTGACACAAATACATCCATTCATTATGGACAAGTACCTGGATGCCAGAATTTCATATCTGGTTAAAGCAAATCTTTCTTCTGCCTCTCTTGCTCCCTGCATTCTCCTTTATAATTTTCCACAATACTGCTCAATGTTTGCTCGCATTCTAGGTCTCCACTCTCGCATTTAGTAGTCTACGTAATCTCAAATACCTGAATCTAATTTTATTGCTTCTTCCTTATCCCCAATGCTTTTCAAGAACTAAAACTTTACTATCAAATTAAGCTGATCCCCTTCCCCAAGTACTCTGAATCAGCAGCTGCAAAATCAAAAACTGTTTAAAAACTATTAAACTTGCTTCAGCCTAGCCACTTTTCTCATTTCTACAATTTATCACTCTTCTAGCATCCAAAGTTAGTGTTCTACTTTATCCAGAAAAGGCCATATTCTAAGAAAGCAAATAGTGAGAGAACAGTTTACAAAATTTACTCTTTGATCTCAGACTATTTTGCCTGTTATAATCAAAAACAGATTCATGCATTTTAAATTTCATAGAATCATACCATGGTTTAAGTTGGAAGGGACCTTTAAGGTCATCTAGACCAACACCCCTGCAATGAGCGGGGACATCTTCAACTAGATCAAGTTGCTCAGAGCCCCATCCAGCCTGACCTTGAATGTTTCCAAGAGATGGGACATCCACCACCTCTCCGTGCGACCTGTCCCAGTGTTTCAATCACTCTCATCATAAAAAAATTTCTGCCAAGTATCTAGTCAGATTAGGTAATTTCCACCAGCTCCAGAAATCTGAACTCAATGGCAAAGGAAATCATTTAAGCACAGAATAGCTTCTGACTGTTAGTATCTGCTGACTTATTTCCTGCCCTTCCTTTTCAGCTTGGCCTCACTAATCAGTTTCCTCTCCTCAGCAATTCACAGACATTCTTACAACCCCAGTTTCTCCCCCTTCATCCTCTTCCCTTCCCACATCCTTCCCACCTCAGCTAGCATCTGCTCATCTGATCTCTTTTCTTTTCCAAAAACAGACAAAATAAAGCTTTTTAGGTATTTCACTTATACCTGCAGTTCACCTGGCTTACATATACACAAAGACTGACCTCTTGCCTGTTTCCTGACTATAATCTTCAACACTGCTTTCCCAAGTCTGTTTGTGGTACCAAGGCATATAAGCAAAACAATTTAAGCAATTTTAGGCAGTGACAACTGTAATTGGATCCTGCAACTTCCTACAGAAGTCAAAATAATTATAAAATATCAAATGTAAAATCTGCAAACCTTTTTTTACTTTTTTTCCCCCCTGGAAACTATTTCAAGTACACTTTGTCCTATTGATTCCAAATTTCAATACATCCTATATTTGCTGACATTCCCCAAGGGGCACCAAATTCTGTTTAAAAAAAAAAATCATAAAGTTTGTGAGGTTTAGAGTAGTGCATGAAGTAAACTTCTCTACAGAAAGAGGTTCCCAAGCTGAACAGGATCAAAGCCGCATCTCCCTGCAATAACCTCAGAGGAGGTACTGCCTCTGATACCAAGTCATACTGGCAGCCTTGCAGCAGTGTAACATTTGGACTGCAAATCACCAGCTTCCGAAAGAGCACTGCCCTGAAACAAAGACTTCTCCTGCTCCCTACAGGTGTTACAGTCCTCCCACTACAGACTTACTGCTGTGAATTGTTCCACTGGGTGAAAATTAGAGGACCTTCCCTAAACTGACACAGAAACACAAACTGCCTACAAGCAAAGGTGTCAGGTATCCCTCTCAGGATCTGGAAGTGAAATACATTCAGACATACACAGGCAAGTTCATTTAGATCCATCTAAAAACTCAAAAAAAAAATCAAACCAAACTGAACAAAAAACCTCAACCCAGCAGGTTCTTATTCTAGTAACTACTTTGGTTTTGTTGAGCTATTTGCCCTTTCATGGCCTGCAAGACTCTGTTACTGAGAATGAGCAGATAGAACACACTTCCCTCAAAACAGCAGCCATGTCTTCTGCATGTGAAGAACAAAGTCTTGAAATACCAAGATCTCCACCAGAACACACATTTCTAAATGATCCACACCAGGGCAATTGGGTGCAAGTGGAGCTGACAACTCAGAGGAATCGGTTCTGAAACAGACCTATACCAACACATCATAGCAGCGGGAGAGTCAATGCACCCACCACATTCAACCTGTTACAGAGGCTTCCAAACACAACAAAGGTGGCAATTTTGACAGATGCTTAAATTCCATCACCAGAGAAAAAGAATAAAACAATTAAATGCCAGGCAGGCAACCACACCACACCATGTGGGATATGGTTAGAAGACAATGAAAAGCTTAGATGACTTGCTCAAAAATCCAATGTTCTATAAACCAAGCAGTGTAGGAGTATCTCAAAATTCCCTGTTTCCCCATCCTCATCCATCCACCAACACTTTTACAGAATTTTTTTTGCAAAATTATCAACAGCTCAGGAGTACTACGGGAAGAAAAACAACAATTAAGACTTGTTTGATTTCCCTATAGAAGCTGACAAAACAATCTGTCTGCTATGCATTGAAAAGATTTACACGAACACATGAAAGGAATTTACATAAAAACATCACCAACATCGGTATATTTTCCTTATTGCTGGTTCCCATAAGCCTCTCAAAACACTGAATACTAACAAAAATATCACAGGAACTCAGAAATCACAAGCATAGAATTAGGAAAAAAACCCAAACAAACAAAAAAGAAAGGAAGAACTCAGAACTAGTTAAAGGCATAATCAAGATAGCTCATCTAAAAAGAGCAACTTTTCTTAGTCCACAGTTTCTTTTTATGCATCTACACATACCTAAACTTTCAGGACAAAAAAACCCCCCAAAACAAAAACATCACACCAAACCTAAAACCACAAAAAAAAAGAAAAAAACAACGAAACAAACAAAACCACTACACAACTGCAGGAATATACAGCATGGCTTCATGGAAAGGGTTCTGTCATGGCTGCAGCAGATGGCTTGAAGTCACACTGTGTATTCTCCCATGAACACCAGTCCTACAGTGCTGCATTACAGACTCTCAAGCCAATAACCCAGTTTCTTTCAGCTTCTAGGTCCTCTGTAAAAACATAGATAGTAACAATTGCTCCATAGGGGCCTCATTAGGCTTAATTAACACCTGTGTGAGATCCTCAGAGGAAAAGATTGCTGTAATTACACAATTTGAACTGCTTCTTGCATAAGAAACCTTGTATTAACCCTTTCATAATCTGACCTTTTTAGACTCTCTTCTGTATAAAAGACTATCACCTGCTGGAGTCACCTCTTTAATATCAAAAGCAGATGAAGCCCATCATCTTCCCTATTTGAATGGAATACTGGAATCCCTTTTTTTTTAAAATCATTATTCCCCACCTTCTTTCCTTTCACATATGCAGTTCAGTTTTTTCACACATACAAAACTCCTTTCATCCTGGCTCTAAGCTCCTGGAAGTGTTTCAAGTGTAAGAATTACTCCTCAAGCACACAGGACAGTGGGTAGAGCTGCACAGGAGGGTGCTGGCAGAGGTCAGTAGGGAGAAGAACAAAGGCTCTCTAAGGAGGTTCCACAGCCCTTAAATTCTACTTTGATGTCCCCTTCTGCAAAGCAGTTATGAATGAGACAACATCCTATCAACCACCAAATGCATCTGGAGGCCTGGCTGGATTGCATTCACCTGGGAACAGCAGCAACCACCCAATGACAGCCATTGCAACAAAGTCTGACCTCCTCCAGCATGCAGATCCAGGGAAGAGCCTCCTGCATGTGCAACATGAGTGGAAAGCAGCAGTGCCAAAGGCACCTTCACCAGTCCTCTTACTTGAAGCTAAGAGACTTTAGAATCTTACATACAGGCTCACTGCCTTAACCAGCCTGAGCTCATGAAATTTCACCACCTCCAGCAGCCTCTCCTGCTCTGTTCATTAGAGGCTTCTCAGGCTGGAAATTAAAGCTGCCAGACCAGTATTTGTGTTGACTACAACCCTGGTGGGAAGTGGGAGGAGGAGGAGGAGCAGAGTGGGACTCTGATGGCAGCATCTGCTAGAAAACAAGTTCAGGGAGAGGTCTGGCTGTTGCCATGCTCTCCAGAAGGGGTTCAGAAAAGCAGATACTCCAGAAAGGATTAGGGATTTGCCATTTTGATATTAATCCACATACAAAAGGCAGAACATCTTTCAAATGTGATTGTGTTGTAGGCCACTATCTTCTGTAGCATGTACTAACTACAAATGAAAACATTGCAAGAAAACACTTTTTACTAGCAGACAGCTTCACAATAACTAATCTTTATTTTCTTAATGAGTTACAATCAAATAGTATTGCTGCAGTAGTAAATCTTGCTATGAATTTTACTCTATGTCAGTACACCCACATGGCCTATTTTACCATAGCAAAATAAGCATTTCTATTCAGCTTCCCACATTGATTCTGTCCAGCAGCATCTCCTTTTGCTGAAATTGTTTGAGCAGATTGTCTGTAATGTAGTACTTACTTGTTACTTCAATGTATGTAAACAGCAACCTTTACAAACACCTTTTTTCTCCCTTCCAAATACCTCCTGCAAATGCAACAGAAAATAGCTGAGCTGCTTTTCCCTCCCACACCCTATTCAGTTCCTTTTTACTTTACCTCAACTGGACAGCTTGAGAAGAATTGTGGTAAAATATGTAGATCAAACAGATGGCATTTGCTGCTCTTTTATCAGTCCTGCTGCTCAAGGGTTTTAAAAAGCCATGATAATTCATTACTTGAATAGTCTCAGATAGATCCTGGCTTCCACTACAACTTTTTCCTAGCCATTTTGGAAATGGAATTATTTTATTCACAGGAAGTATCAAAACCTCCCACCAGAGCAGAGATACTGTATTATAACAAGATACCTGAAATAACTAGCTTTTGTTCTTTGCTTTCTCCTCAACAAGCACAATCCTCTTCCTACTTCATTTCAACAGATCTGAAAAGCAGCTGACCCCTGCACTTCCCTTCTGGAGCAGTGGGGCAGAATGGTTTGGTTCCTCTTTTACAGTTCTCTTTACACTATATACTCTCCCTCTAGAGTGTGCTTACAACTCCTCCCCATAACCAGAACTTCCCTCTTCCCAGAATACTGACCATTATTTCCTTACTATATCAATAAATAACAGAAAAAGCTGTTTAGACATGTATATATTTATACCCATCTTTGGGTGGCATGCATATACATATACTCACACATCCTGCCATCCTCTTCAAAGATACGTCCTTCCTTATCACACACTGAAAATTGTTATCTGACTTTTATTCCTCTGCCTTTTATAAGATAAGTAGCAAGGTTAAAATATAGAAAACTATTGCTATTTAGTTACAAAGCAATACAACAATAAAATAAAAAATTAAATTAAACCAGTAGATTTTACTCTGAAATATCACTATTTGATAAGGTTTTACTAGAATCTCAGTTAACCGGTGTTCAAATTGCAATTTTGGCAGCAATCATTTCTAACCAAGCTGCTCCTTAGTGATGGAAGATATGCAAATAACTTCCATCACATTATTTACTAGAGGATCCACACTTCAACACACATCTACTTCCAAACAATAAACTCCCACCAAGTGTTCCATCACATCTGTCAATTGGAACTCATTTGGTGCTACAGGACAAGCTGACACACCGCATAAAGGTCAAGTGGAAAAATGTCCATTCCGCTACATCAATGTCTAAATTGGTAAAGGTCACTCCATTCCAATAATTGCTACTACAGAAAATAACTTTGTTGTAATCTACATGATAGAGGGGAAAAAAGCAGTTCAAGAACTACATTTTTTTTCCCAGGCACGACAAACCAACATTACTGTCATTTCATGATTGGAATTCAAGGGGCTTCAGAGTCTTTAATTAAAACTCCAAAGACTGTAGTATGGCAAGTGATGATAAAGCCACTTTATGGACAAGCTCACCTGAAGCAGACAGAATAAAGTAGCCTAAAGTTAAAATAACAAAAAGCAAATATGATCATGTAGCAAAAAAAAAAAAAAGGAAATCTGTTTTGTGTTTGGTGTTGTTCTGTTGTTTCATGGTTTTTTCTTTAACTCCCTATTCCTGTTTAAAAATTCATTCTCTGTCATCAGAACTTTTTTCTTTTTCTTCACATAGTATCGCTCCATCATTTGTAACAACACAGTGAGCTGTAAAATATAAAATAAATGTATACAAGTACAGAAGTTAACGCTAGGCCACTTAAATGCTAGAGCTGAAATCCTAAAGCAACAGCCCAACCTACATAGATACATGAGCCTTGTCCCGCAAGAAAACCTGGGGTTGTGCTGTGCCATGATGGAAGAGAAGGGAAAGGAAGACATTCAGGTTCATCTCACCTCATTACATCAATTCAAGTGCAATTCATACAACTCTGTATTCTCAGCTTTTGTTACCAACAAAAGATTAAAAATTGAACACTAGCACGTAAGATTCAGGTCCTGTATCATGAAGACTAGTTTGGAAGAAATTTTGCAGTGACTGGAAGAGTGATAGAAATATTTGACACAAAGGACTCTAAAATCATCCTGTCTTTAAGTACTCTAAGAGATACAGTACCAGGTAACTGAAGTCACATCCCTCTCATTCAAATCATTATTGCTCCATTAAGAAAAATCTGGCATAGGACAGTAACATACACCTTCTTTTATAGGTTTTCACTTCCACAGGGAAGAGGTGGCCTGAAAGCTGGCCAAGGGACAGAGTAGCATTCTTCAGACCTCTTCACTTCAATTTCAGCTGCCACATGCAAGAATGGGAGTGAAGTTTGTTTTAGCTTCTGGCAGTTTTCAGTTGTGCAGTAGCAAATAGGAAATATAATTTTTAAATCTTTTAGGTTAACAAAGCACCTGTGTGTGAGGAATGTCCCTCAAGATGTGGATGGTTTAACTGTAACCTCATTGACACAGTACAATATTCTGGGAAATAACCCTCTCCATTCTGGAAAATGTTACTTGTTTACTTGGAAGCATCATCAAATACACACCGTACTGTGTAAATAAAATTTGCCCTTGGCCAGTTGTCTCCTGTTGGAAGAGATTCAAGCTTAAAGTTACATAATCTAAATAAAAATAAGCTGATATCCACTGAAGTCAGTAAGATTTTCAGGTATGAGGTCTATTGGCAGGTTGAAGTGGTTACATGCCCCAAAGGTGTGGAAAAAAATATTTTGTTTTATATAGGACTAGAAAGAAAAGTTTACAAATGTTACCTTACACCTTTCCCAGCAAAAGAAGTACATAAAACACAGGCATATTTACATCAGCAGAAGAAACAAACACAGTCTTGAAGTGACAAGAATTGCCAGAGTAGATCAGACCCAGGTCCATCGAGCACAGGATCCTGCCTGCAGCAGTGGCAACTGGATGTTTCAACACTTCAAAGGACAGAGAGAAAAGCCTGCCAGGGCAGCCTTCCACCCTCTGAATGCTGCACACACCTCTGGTGCTGGGAAATCCTGCTGATCTCTTCAGTAGGCTCCAGCAATTACCACACTTTATATTTAATGCCATTACGCTATGATGAACATCAAGAAATAAACCCTCAGACAGAATTCCCTCATCCTAACTTTCAAAACATTTTCCAGAAATACTTTTTTAAACAGATTTAAGCAGAAGGCAAAATCAGATACAATAGGCAATGTGTCAAATACGTGAAAGAATATAATAAAAAAATGCAACAATGTATTTGCATAGAGTTTCAAAGAAAGTAGAAGTCTGAATGTTATTCTTTCAGAACACTCCTATGGAATACTTCCCTGTGTACAACTGCTTTGTCTCCTACATTATACTCTAGTTACTAAATTTCACTGATGATCAAAAGCCTGCATTATTTTTTCAAACAAATTCTACAGTTCTCCCTGATGCCACAAAATTTACATTGTCATCACTCTAACTTATATTCACTTTCTTCCTCCACTGTTATTAAACAAGAGAATAAGCATAAAATTTAAAAAAAAGAAACCAATGAAAAATAAATTCTGTTATAAGCAGCACAATATCTCTTGTTCAATTCAGGCATTCCTGGTTACTCCATTCAGTTTCATAAATCTTCCTTTGGGAACCAAACAAACCATTATTTGTCCTCGTACTTAACCCAACTCTTTAAATTACTTATCTTCCAAGGAAAGTAGTAAGATATCCCCTAGCATTATGGCTTCTTCTCCTTTCCTAGCTTGGCTGGATTTTCTTCACAAATAAAGAAGACTTTGGCTTATTCACCTCAGTCCATCAACAATTAGCCCTAGTTGTGAAATGATACAGATATCCTCAAATTTTGGCAAAAAGCACTGAAACAGGATTACAATCTTGTTGGTGGCTGGTCAGGAGGTTCTCATCAGGGTGGAGTGTGAAGTTCACCCGAGATGGTAAGGTGTGACTCCTGCTGAACCTCTAGACCTGCAGCCTGCCAGCAGTCACACAGGACTAGGGAAGCTTTAGCTCCAGGCAGCAACTTGGAAAAAAAGACACAAAGATATGCATTCTCAATACTAAAGGTAGCCTGGGAGTTTCCTAGAGATACTGGGGGCAGCAAGACTCACTCCAATGGACTAATATAGAGAAGAAAAAGGGAAATACAGAACAGTGATGCAAATGATTGAGGTGCAAATACTGACAGCTGCAGCAGAGAGTATGGCAGAAACCATAAAAGAGGTCGACTGCTGGCAGTGGGCAGAGAAGTCACAAGGAATGTGCTCTGTGATGTTAGGTGAGACTGGGAAATAACAGAAAGCAGCAAGAAAGATAGAGGCAGAGTAGAATATTTGAGGCCAGGCATTTAACGCATCCTCCACCATCTCTTGGAAAAGAGAGAAAGCAAAATGTATATGGCTGAATGCAAATATTTTGCTAACAAAAAACCAAACAGCAAAAAAACATAACAAAACAAACAAACAAAAAAAACACAAACCAAAACTGAATCACAAAAACATAATCCCACCGTTCTTCCAAAATGGGAAGCTCTAGCAAACCTAGACAAAACGTATAGGCAGAGAGCAAGCCAGAAATACAGTCCAGTTCTCTCACTCCCAACAGACCAGGACAGCAAAGGGTAAGTTTAACCCACTCTCTTCCTGTTACGCCCTTTTATCAGAATTCTGCTGCAATCACACATTGAAACCTGAAGCCTGAGGAAGGGACAACTTTGTTAGAAGCAGAGGGTGACCTTCCAAAATTTAACCCAAACCACTCACGGCCAGCAGAAAAACCATACATAGAAACACACACCACCACCTCCCAAATCCTTTTTACTGGTTTCCAGAAAGCAGAGATTCAAACCACCAGCATCTAATTTTGATGCAACTAGATATAGTGTGTGAGGCTCCCTCCCACACTAAAGAGTACACTGTCTTGAACTCCAGCTTCTTTCATACATGCACTTTTGTTCCTCAGGCTCCTGGGGGGCTGCTGCGAATAGAGCAGTGCAGGAAAACACCACCTGCTAAGAAAAGTTATTAGCTTTCTAGTCTGGTAAAAACTCATTGAGACAAAGGGACAAGAAAAATGCACCTAGTTATCATGCCCTTAATCTTGATTTCAGATTACAGGGAGGCAGCAGAGTGACTATATTGCACCAGGGAGGAGCCTGCAGCCCAGAGGACAGATACAACCCCAAAAATGCATCACAGCAGCAGGCTGATAATATCCACTCCCATCCCCAGAAGACCACAATCAGCAGGTGAGGAGCAAATTCAGGCCCTGCTCACCAGGTGACAAGCAGAAACAGCAGCAGCATAGGCTGATGAAGCCTGCTGACTGAGTAAATACCTAAGAAGGGCACAGGAAAGGAAGAACCTGTAACTCAGGGGTGGAGACAAGAGACATATGTCAAGCACCTTCCTAAAACATGAAATAGAGGGAAACAAAGTTACTGCTAGAGATTTCCTAATGTAAGATGGGAACAGATGACATCAGAGTGGGAGACATAGGAAAGCAAGCTTCTTGTCTTACAGTCACTGAAGTTCCTCATATAGTCCTGTGCAAGCAGGATGCACTCCTCTTTGTATGCAATTTCCAGACGTGAAAGACTGCAAATCTTCATTTCTAAAACAGCATCTGCTGGGGCTGAATTTGCACAGTAGGAGCCCCGGCAACTCCTCATGACCAAGGTCAAGGCAGTAAAGAAATAGTTGTTTAATAGCCCTTTGGCCACAGGAAGCCACAAGAAGAGTATTTATGAATGAGTAAATGCAAAATGCCAGAGTATAAAATCCACTCAGAGAGAACAGTTCTGGCAAATCTGTATTTCCTGCTGGGCTCACCCTGGTAATTAGCACTTCCTCCTTCACTATGGCCATTCCCACAAATGTCAGTAACAAGCAGCTGCCTATGCTTGGAAGCAGATGAGCAATAAAGGAAGAAGATATTTAAATACTTACCAAAAAACCAAACACAGAGCTTCATCTACACAAGACTATGCACAGGCAATACAGCACTGAACACATACTAATACTGCTAAACATATCCCCAAACCAAAGGATGTTTCTTAAACAGATATTTGAGGCCAAATTGGCCTTCTTACCCATATTAAGAACCAGAATCAATTACATAACACCATGTTGGAAGGTACCTCAAGCATCAACTTGCTCAGCCTCTCTTGGTGATGCACAGTCTAGACAAGATGGCCCAGCACCCTGCCTAGCTGAACCTTAAAGGTATCTAACATTGGGAAATCCACCCACTTGCCTAAGGAGATTATTCGAATGACTACTGGGCTCCTTCTGAAAAATTTTCCTGCTGTGTCCAATAAATTTCTCCAAGGGTAACTAGTGCCCACTACCCCATGTCTTCTCACGTGACTCCTTGCAAAAAGGGAGCCTCCATCTTCTTTGTAGCCACCTTTTAAATACAGAAATATAGTGACAAGGTCTCCCCCCCCAAACTTTCTTTTCTCGAGACTATACAAATGTAGTTCTCTCAGCCTTCCCTGTTCTTTGGTCATCTTTGAGGCCCTTGCCTGGACCCTCTCCAGCCTGTCCGCACCTTTTTTGTAGAGCAGGGACCAAAACCAAACACAGAATTCCACATGTAGCCAGACAAGCGCTGAGTGGAGTGATAAAGCAGGACAAAAAAAAGTTCTAAAGCAGGACAGCCATGAACCTCATGAGAGCTGGGAATGCTGAAACAATAATTCAACTTTTTGACCCTATCCTGAGTTCACAAGAACACTCTTTGACTGGAAATAAGCGCACCAGTTTCATCACAGCATTCAAAAGAAGTCTCCGACAGTTAAATCATAGCTGAGCAGAATATTAGCATCAAGGAGGATCCTACCTCCCTGTATCTCTCTATCACAAATTTGTTTGGATTGTTGTTTTAAACCTCTTTGCATAGAAGGGGTGATTGGTAACTTTCATGACTTTTAACTGCCCCCAGTATCATCTGTCTACTTGCCTGGAAACAGATATGATAGGTTTCAGTGCTATAGATCTCTTCAAAAAAATTTCCAACTGTCAAGAGTCAATTGGCCTGCAGATGAGAATTGGAAAAAAGAAAAAGAAATATCTAGTATTTCACACTGTTTTCTTGATTTTTAAAAAGGTTATCCAGTCTGCTTTGGTAAATGTAGCCTTTGTGGTTGTCTGTGTGGGCTCTATAAATGCTTTCTTTGCTTTCCCAAGGGTGCTGGGAAATTCTGCAGCACAGGTAACATTTAGCAGGATTTGTTTTATGTAGGCATCAGAGAGACTAGAAACAACATGTGCTGTTACATTACATGACCGAGAAATCTTAGATATTAAAATAGACATTAGTAATTACACGTAGACATGAAGTGTAACTTTGTAGCAGATAGGGAAAATAAAATAAGATTGTATAAAAACACATGAGAAAGAAGACATTCCTTAGAACTAGTAAGCATCAGCTATACATACCTGAACAATCAACCATCCAAATAAGTCTTTAGATCTTCCTACATACAAAGCAATGTGAACCCTACAGGCACCTCCCTTACATGACAGAAATTTTAAAAACCCTCCTTTATCTCTGCTAAGAACATGCCAGTTTCTGGGATCCCTGCTCCAATAGTGGGGAAGGCACACAAACCACTGACCTGCACACAACTGTTACAGAAAGAACAAACTTGGAGAGGTGTAGAAAAGGGCAGGCAGCACACTGAACTCCAGAGAGGGAAGAGAGCACAGAAGTTCACCTTCCTAACAGAAACAGAGGAGATGTTCCCTCTTAGGAAAGGGAGAGCCAGTAAAGTGTTTAGAAGCAAGGAGGGTACGCTTCCCTGAAGAACTAATTTTCCATCCCTCCTAACTTCTGAAATCAAAACTGATTTTGTAAGCAAACATTCAGTTCATTATTAGCTGCTCTTCTCTAAACAATAATTAGAGGCATTCACAAGGAAGTTTCTATTAAGGAATTAGAGGCAATAAAATTAAAGCAGAGAAAAAAAGGGCTTCTACACAAATTAAAAGCAGATGCAGCATGCAAGGCAGACTTGCCCCCTAACTCCAGAGAAACAGGAGAAACTACACTGTTGCTTGCACATAAGGGAGACCAGAAACGTGGCTGACACCACGAATAGCACAGTCCCTACAGGAGTATACATGGAGGTACAAGAAACCTCTCAACACAGGCCTGTTAAAGTTTGCTTTCCTAAAGCTACCACCCAGGGGACGCTTGTCTGGCAGAACCAGAGTCCTGTTGCATTATCCCTCTGAATGACTCCAGCCCTCACATAACCTACATCCCTGCAGCCACTATGTGAGCGAGCTCTGGCTTGAGGGGGAACTGAATTCATCTGAGTATTTTAATCTGAGCTAAAGCAGCATTTTTCAGGACACTTCAACAAGCCAGAAAAGCTTCTTTGACATAATGAATAATTTTTTTCCTGCATTCAACAAACAAGTGTGTCACAAGTAAAGAAAGTCAAATACAGCTCAGCTGCTTTGCTGCCCACACTGTTCCCAAGTAACTCCCATCTGTTTGCACTGGGGAGGCATTAGCCATTCACACACAGACATGCAGTCTTGCCTTCTCTTGGCTTGATTGAAAAAGAAAGGGCTTTTTTTCCTTTCATTGTTTTCTTTTTTTTTTTTTCTCAGAGAAGTAACACCAACAGAATAGTTTTACTGAGCATGTAAGGCTGCCCCTACATATTCAGCCTGAATGGGTCAGTCAATACACCTCTAAGTAAGAAGAGCCTAAGTATTTTGAAAGCAAGAGAAGGGCACAGAGAAACACCCCTCATATACAGTAACAGGCAGATTCACTCAACAAGCAAAGTGGCACCAGTGCCTGGCACGGGGAGTGAAGATTATTCGTCTCTCGACAGATTTCTCTGCTCCTCCTTATCTGGAACTGTGTGATCATTTTCAAAAATGTCCAAAAGAAGAAATGTAAGAGCCATTTAAATGAAATAAGAGAATCCTACTGAATCCTGTGTATTCCTCCTTATATGCCCTGAGAGTTACAGGTGAGAGAAAAAGCACATGAGATGGGAAATATAAAACTGCACAAAACTCAGACTTATCTACTGGCAGACATGAACAGAGTTGTGATGGCAGAATAATTATATCAGAAAGCTATTCTAGTAGCAGTGCCTCTGCAGGCACAGTGTTCTGAAGCAGAATTAAATTTTAATTCTAGAGTTATTCTACTTTGGATTTTCACCTTCCTTTCCCCAAATATTTCTTCTTTTTCTCCTTCTCAGTATCTTCAGCATTTCTTTCCCTGGAAGATTTTGCCATTTTATACAATATTATGAAAAAAAATTCTTGTTTGGGTTTTGGTTTGGGTTTTTTTTGTTTTGTTTTACACACTTATACATCTTGAGTCTTCTTACCCTAGGTTCTGTGAGGAAGGTGATGGCTGACATAGCATGACCAGAACCTTTTTGTTCAGAACACTAGAATAATGAGCCTGTCTCCTGTATGTTCTCACTCAGTGTAACTCAAGCACACCAGCTTTTTGGAATACATCAGCTAGTACCTCCTTGCAACACACCCTTTGAAAGTTTCTTCAGGCAAGAGATAGAAACAGAAATGTCTGCCTTTTAGATACTGCAATTCTAGATCTTAGACTGGCATCTATTCCAAGTTTAGGGTTGGATATTAGGAGAGCATAAAAACATTATAGGTACAGCACATCATGAAGAAAAAAATCAGATAGAAACACACTAATTTATAAGCAGGTTTTATTGTTGAGACCATTATTCCAAGTGTTTCAATATACAACATGCTCCCTGACATTTTGGTGCAAGGCAATAGATTCTTCATGTGGTGCCACAGCACACATAAACCCAAAATGGTTTTGATCTTTACGTCCACTAACTGAGTTTCGTAAGACGCTAAATGAGAGAGCTTCTAGCAATCCCAATGCTAAAGCCTTTTCTCCAAGATATTATTTCTCCATTGAGTTATCATTAGCAGGGAGGCATGTCAAGGGGCACTTGGCAATGCCAGAGGAATACATGAATGAACACCCACAAATAAATCAGATCAATAGTACATTCTGCAATGACCTAGACAGTCTGTACATCTTTATTTATATTTGGTTCCAACATCATATCTGAGTTATGCCTTCAGCTCACAGCACCTCTCCTTGCTTTCTGTTCAACTTTACCACACATAAAACCAACTCAACTCAATAATTTCATCTACTTTTTCATGCTTTAAAAAAAAATCTCAGTGAGCATGAAGATATCCCTGTCACTTCCGATTCTTCAAATCAAAACCTACCAGGAACCCTGAACAGTATTAGAGTGGTAGGATGATATCAACAGCAGAAGTTCAAAACTCACATTACTTGACATCAGTTTGGATGTTCCCACAGTCATCATTTGCTATAGACTCGCTAAATCTTTGTCCAACACATGTTGCACAAGAATATGAGGAATTTGAAATTTCACCACTTTGCCTTTTTGATTAAAACTCATTGCCACAACCCTATCACTGTAGTAAGAGCACTAAAGATGTCCATAAAACAGCATATTTACTACTTTTACCTTCCATAGGCTAATGATAAAAAGGAAATGCACAAAAGCTTGCCTACACCAAAGGTAGGAGAGTGAAGCATTGGAGAGCACAGACACATCTGCAGCACTATGAGCACACCCAGCACGGATATGTGGACATGGAAAAGGGGAGGGAAATCTGAGAGAAAAGAGAAGTTAATTGACTTAAGGCAAACCCACTTTGCAGAGGAATTTGAAAGACAATGGAAGGGCTGCAGAGATCTCCAATAAAAACATCCTAGTAAAGAATTTGACCTGGCACCATCCAACAACCACTAAGGAGCATTATCAGTTTTCCACAGAGGACTCTCACCAGAAGACTTTTGTAATCTGCTTTAAAATGCTAGTCACATGCATTGAGCATCTTTTTAACCCCCAATTACAAAAAAATGTGCATTACTGTGACACCAAGAAGTTTCTACTCTTGTTCAGTCATTATTAAGCAGATAATAATTGAAAAGAGCAGGTGTCCCACTTCCCTTAAAATTTTTATATCCTAAGTGTAAGACAAGGGCAGTAAAATCAATTTCTAGTTGTTGGTTGAATTAATAGTCATACTATCTCTAGTGGTCATATTGCAAATGAACTGCAATTTTCTTATCTGGAGTTAATATTTCTAAAGAGCAAGGGAATGATAAGTCTGTCCTGAATATAAAATTTGTTTTCAAGTGCAAAGTAAGCAGATGGGCTGGCTGGGTATCAGGAGAGCCATGTCACTCACTCTCTCAGTGGGTACTGTCCAGATAACACATCAACACTTCTCCCAAGTTACACCCATCAGATCCCTGTGCTTCAAATAGCAATTCAGCTAGTAAGATCTTAAATTACCCATAATTGCTTATTTTGCTCATATTTCTTCATTGCTTGTTTGTTTGTAAAAGACTAGCCAGGCTGTCTGGGAACAGCTTGGCTGCATCATGGACTGAGAAACAGGGCCCAGCAATCATAGGAGGGGTGGCCAGCAGCGTCAGTTTTAGACAGCAGATGGCCAGGAGCAGAGAAAGCTTCCAAGCCCTCAGTATGCCAAAACTTCAGCAATTTTCTTTCTGTCAAGCAGCTTCCAGAAACACTAGATGTAGCTGAACCTCTTCACACTGGCAAAGATTAAAATACAAGAGCACAGTAGAATCCCACAAAATACTACCACTTCCTAAAAATACTTAGGCTGAATAGTTTAAGCAAGATACTGCATGAATACAGCAGTTTGCTCTTCAATCCTGGCTAAGGAATTAGAGACGTAGAACACAGGACTGCTTTTTCAATGTGAGGGCATAAGCAGACCAACAGCAAGACCCTGTTCTACCTCAAAACCACACCAAGATGTGATGGAAACCGAACAACTGGGCTAAAATGAGAATTCACATCAAGAGCATTTCAAGAAACTGCTGAAGATGTATGTGCTTCATATGCAATGAGTAAACTCAAGTCATAGTACCCAGAAAAGCATACCAGAAATCCCTTTCCCAAGCATTCGTCATTACTATATTACTTTAGTATTAAAAAAAGTTTTTCCAGTTGTCTGACAGCAAGGTAGGAAAATCCATACCTTTAAATTGTGACTCCTGCTCAGTTTTGTGATTAAAAAAAAACAAACAACACAGTAGCAACTCAATAAGCCTAAGACTGCATAAAAAGAAACAGTGATATCATTACTGCTGCTAGTAGACAGAAGCCAAGACAAAGCATTTGACCAATAGCATCTTGATCCACAGTTTCAGATAGCACCAAACAATAAATGGATATGTACAAAAAAGACTTACCTTTTCATTTCAGCCTGGTATCTTAGGGAAACACAGACAAGGTATAAGACTTGCAAGGCTTGTGCTACCTCTGTTTTGTTGCAGGGTAAATTAAGTCTAATTTATACTTCACATAAGCATTTACAATCTTTAACCACACAAACTCTCTTGTGGAGGTTATCTTATTTTGTCAAAGTAAGACAAGATAAACAAGTTCCATGCAATAAAGACTTGGCTTTAGGAATTTGTGCAGGCCCTTTCCCAGATCCTCTTAAAAGCTTTACCGGAATGTTGTAAAGATGAAAATGAAACCCATAAAGACTTACCCCACAGATTTCAGGAAGCTTCTACAAGCTTGTGATGAAACAAAGCTTTGACATTATGGCATAACAGAAAGTCCTATTTCTTCCATCAACCTGCTAACCCACTGACAAGTCAATGGCCCGCAAATGCAAGTTAGGAGCTCACAGTCAGTCTGCTGTGTCATAGAAGCTCTGTTCCTCCAGCATCCATCACTTTTTAAGTCAGCAGCCTCAGATACAGAGCTTCACTCAATATACAGCTAAGGTTTAAGGATTTCACTTCCAAAGGTATATGACACACTGAAACAAGACCAATCCAAAGTAACATATTCTTCCAGAGTTATTTCCAGGTACAGCTCCTCTCAAATGCACTGTCCTTCCTCAGAAAGAAGCCAACTTGCCTTCATTTCTGTGTCCTGTTATAGCAGCCATCTGTCAAGCAAGCATTTTACTTCAACATAACAGAAGCACAGTAAAGCAGGGATTCTGTCCAACCCTCATCTACAAATAGCTCTTTGAGGAAAAAACAAAATTAAAAATCAAATTAAAAAGATAACAAAAAGTACAACACACCGTCAATGCTTAAATATCAAATTAGTTCAAATGTTTAACAGTTATGACTAAAAATAGTACTTTAAAGTGGGAAAAATATTGCTCCAATTTAAACTGCAAAAAGAAATTTGGAAAAATCGAACAGCTATACCTCTTGCCAGGAGTTTGGAGATTTTGCAAAATTCAGCATCTGCAAGTACCACTGTAAGAAGTGTCCAAGGTCTCCCTCTGATTGCCACTTAAGACAACATTTTCAACCCAGGCACTACTTAACATGATACTCTATTTTTTTTCTCTCTGCAGTTGCCTTAAAACAAACAGCTGGTTCAAGTGTTCTTATGGTATAAGCCTACAGGAGAGCAACAGCCACAGTGTCTTTCCTTTCCCACATACCCTTGAAATTAATAGAAAATCTGCAAAATGAGACTCAAACTCCTAAACAGCACAGAGTTCTGTCCTTGATGCCTTGCAGATCCTGAGCCATGAAAAGGACAATTGGTATTAAGAGGTTTCAAAAAAAAAAAACACCAAAGAAAACAATGTGAATATTTCTGCAAAGCATACAAGTCCATGGCAGCTTACCAATTCACATAGCTCATGCTTTGAGAACTCACCTAAAATGAATGAAGGCTCACCTCATGCTTAATGTAGCCTGAATTTTTGTTGCTGAGATAGGATAAATTTTGCCATAACAGGCATAGATGTTTTTGTGTTCTACCTGACATGCTGGACTGATGAGGAGTTGCCCTGATCTAATGAATGGCCTTCACTGAAGAACCCTAACTCTGAATACAAACTGATTGCACAGGGAAAAATTGCATTCCCAATCAGTTGCAAGGAATCAATCTGTATGCTCACATTCCTGCTTACAAGAATTTTCTTTAAAAAAAAATTAAAAACTCTCAAACAAACAAAAAACCCCAGTAGCTCCATAGAGACTTTTTTTCCAAGTAACAAGATGGCACATGAACCACTAGTGGAGTTCAGCAGCAAAACTAAGTCCTGACAGTTACCAATCCATCTGTCTCTTGCACCAGGCAAGGTTGAGAAGCTCAAGAAGCAAAGAATAAGAAAAAGGCTTTCCATTGTTTGGGCAGTAGATTCGTATTGAGGAAAATACACTTGCTCCCACTGCAAGCACAACTCCCATAGACATAAAATACACTTTTTCTTTTTTCCCCCTTCTGTATTCAGCAGTGTGTTTAACCTTGGAGCTGTCAAGCTCCATCATGAATAATGAGCCATGACAACACTCCAAGTGATCCTTGGAGAACAGACCAATTTTTCCTATACACTATGCAAGGCAAAATGGTTATATTCCCATGGCACTGTATCTGCTTTGAAAATATACAGTAATGTGGCCATCAAGAGGAGACCAGAGGTAAATACAGAAAAAAAAAATCATTTATTTCCTGCACCTACAAACAGAAAGAGCAGTAAAACAAGTAACATCCTAATGGTTCCTACTTTAAATTATACTAGGGCTGAGGAGATTTGTCTCACAGAATATGCATTTCACAGCCAAGGAACATCTGCATTTGAAACAATCCATGACAGCTACAGTATGAAGAGAGAACACCCCCTGCAGGTCTCACAGCACTGTGCTTGTTGGCCTCCAGCAGAGGAGCACCAACATGGGACAGGGGGGTGGCCTCTGCCATGAGCAGCCCCCCAGCACTCTCAGAACAAACATTATCACTCACCCCATCCCAGGACACTGCCAGGAAGTATGGGGGGAAACGTAATTATTTGAATGACTGACTGAAACTCCTCTACACCAACACCCTAACCTTGACAAGGCAGGTCTTTCAGAAGGCACAGCACAGGAGTGGCCAAGCAATGGCAAGAACCATTTGTGCTGCACACTTCTCAAGCCCAAGGAGAGCACAGACAAGAGTAGGAAGAGGAGGAAGACAAGAGCAAATAGATTCACCTAAATGAAAGAAAAATCTAAGAAGAAGAAAGCTGAATATTTTAACAGGTATTCCCTTGCCTCAAATAACAACAGAGGGTTGTGGTTGCAAAAAGCCTTAAGAAAAATCACTTGTTCAGGAAATAAATGCTAATTCATAAACATGAACCTGGAAAACACAGTGTTCTCCAACAGATCACAACTGCACACATTGGTTCTGTGTTTCTGCAAAGGGGAAAAACAAATATATCCGTATTCCTGACCTGTTTCCAACAAGGTATTTGTCTCTGTCTTTGTGGTTGAAAAAACCTTGCCTTTATTCTGTCATTTCCTATTCTTGTTGCCACAACTGAAAACCCAGTGGATTACTTTCCCCTCTCTGTAGGGGCACCTCTTTATCTACACTTCTGTTTCAAATGTTACCATACACTACAGGAGCTTTCAAAAAGTTCTGGAGAGCAGGAAAACAACAGTCTCAAACCTGGGATGCTTGCCTTTCCATAAGGTCTGAAGTCTGCAGTGTCAGACAGCAGAAACCTGTCCTGAGCACTCTGAGGAGTTTTAAGTAGTAAAATATCTCCCTCCCACCAAACTGCTGTAAAAAACTAATGCCTTTCCTGCAAGACTAGATGACTCGTAGAGATCTGAAGTCAGAAAATTCTCTTGAGTTTCTTGACTACAGTTGAAGCTGGAGAGGAGCCTCTACCACCAAAGTAGTAGTTACACATGATAAGGTATTCATAGACAATTTAGTTTTCCACTTGCTCTCCTACCTTCTACTCACCTCTTTCATGTACAGGGCATTTCACAGCCATTCACATCACACTAGATCTACCCTTACCCTGCAGAACTTCCAAATGAGCAAGACCTGTGTTATCACCACATACAGCACTATCATCATCTCCAGTTCAAAACAGTTCTGCTCTACGCTAGAGGTCATTCCCAAAATCACAGGGACCATAATTTTCTTTCTAACTCTATAGTGAAAATGTTCTTAGCCCTCTGCATGTTCGTTTCTCCCATTCCCTGAAAATACACTACCATTTAAGCACCAAATCACAGCTCTGCCCATTTAGCAACTCCATTCCCTGCTAGCAATATTTGGCAATAAGATCCTTATAAAGAAGGCTAATTACAGATTTCACTTGAGGAGAAATTGGTACTGGGCCAATCTGTAAGCTTTTTAATAAGCTTTCAAACTTCACACCAGGGAAGACTTTGTTCTCCAGGAGGAGCAGAGAAATAGCTCTAAAAGCAAAGGTGGAAAGCTTGCCATTGCAAGATGAGGAGGGAAGGTCACAGCTCTGATTCTCCTTGCCACACTGCACTCTCTCCACAAGTCTTTCCCTACAGATATGCTGCCCATGTTTCACAAAAGGAAAACTAAGGCATCCAGTTCAGAAAACACAAAAATAATGAAAAGCAGTCACAAAAAAGCCCTGGTTGACAGTTGTATCAGAAGAGAAACAAGGACCAGTATGACAGAAATCAGGTCAAGGACTCAAAAGCCAGGAATTGATAAAATTAAGGATACATGGTCACATGCATGCACAAAGCATGGCATTTTCTGAGAACAACAATTTCTCAAAATGGACTCCCAGTTTTCAAAGGCATGAAGGAACCCAAGGCAAAGCCTCTCAAGCATCTCAGCATATAGTTCCATATCAGGACAAGTGTTTTCTGCCTTTATATGCCAGATTTAGGACAGAAACAGCAATCCCACCTGTGGATGCTCTTCACCACCTTCTTATTGCTGCCACCTTTTTATTCTGTGTCCACAACACCTGGTGAAATAATGTTACAGCCAGACCATTTTTCTAAAGGGAATTAATGCAAGATTCTACAAACTGGCCTTCATGCTACCTGCCTAATTACTAGTAAGGAACTGAAAAGGGCAATTGATAAATTGTTGGTCAACAGAATGCTGGTCCTGTTTTAAGGGTACAAGACTAACATCCAGGAAAACTACACAAAGGCTTTCTGTGCAAGATTTAAGACAAGCATCATCTTTCCCTGTGGTAAATGACTATGTGACATCACACAGAGATGTCACACCTGACACACTGAAATACTGCTGTCAGAGTGGCTGACTGCCCAGAGAATCTCAGCTGGAATCTGTGGTAACCATGTGCACCAAGTACACAGCTGTTGGGAAGTCTCCAACTGTGACCTCAACCCACAGGCACTTGAAAAAGAAGGGTTATGACTGTTACACATTTAAAGCACACACATGAATAATGTCTGTTTGACAGAGATAAAGCCCATGAATATCTAAAACATCCTTAGCTCTTGACATACCTAAAGGTTTTCCCCACTAAGAGATGCCACACAAAAGGAATGACTTGTGACAGTAGGAGACTTTTCCTATATTCCTATACACTTTAAGAGGCCAACAGAACCACTCTTGCAATAAGACTCCACACCTACTCCGCACACACTATTAAAATAGATTTTCATTATTTTGGAGACATCTTTTGAGTCACGGTACAACTGTAAAGCATCACACATTCATTTTGAAAGGCAAACCACAAGTCTGACCACTGCCCACTCCCTAAAAGCTGAGAATAAAAAAAGCAGCAGGAAAGGAGCTATCTTTTTCCATCCTTATTCTCTGAAGTACTCATGCAGATTTTACTGAAATGTTTGCAAGGTTTTCCAAGTGATCACAGATCTAGTGGGAAAAATTTAATCTAGAATCTCAAGACTACCAAAATATGAACACAGAATACCAGAGCATGAAACAACAAGAAATCTGATATATGTGTTAATAAATGCTCTAATTATTAATGTGTGCACACACAGAGCTTAAGGGAAGTGCCAAGGCACTTGAAAAGAAGAGCTCTATTCAAAGATAGCTATTTGCCAGTAACTGTATCATCACCATATTGTCTGGTTGGTTTTGATTGAATTCAGTGGTCATCAACTTAATCCCACAGGACAGTATCATTCACTTTTATAATAGCTACTGACCTTATCTCCATGTTTGAACCTTGTTACAGTGTCATGACTAAACATGGCAAGCAGCAAATCTCATTCTGTCAACAGCCAGTGCCTGTCGTTTCTCCTTTTAAAGCTTTCATTCATTTCTGCATTTTTTTTTAAGTCATGCTGCTTCAAAACAGCTGATCCAGATGGTGGATATTTGGATTTCAACCTTCCCACATGTTGATGTGGCTCAAGAAAATAAAAACTGTTGCTACCTGCTGCTGACCTACTTTAATTTGTTTCCTGCCACAAAACAGAATAAACAATACAGGTCACTGAACTAGTCTTCCACATCTACCCACTGCTATGTATGAAATATAAAATAAAGAAGAAAAGAAGAAAAACAGGCGGTGGATAGCAAGAGGGAGCATTTCTCACCTCTATCATAGTCATCCTCCTCTATTGCTTTTTCCTGCATCCTCTGAAGCCGTAAGATCAAGGACTTTATCTATGCAAAGAAAAAAAGAAATTAATTATAAAGAAGCTGCATTTAAAAATATTTAGATTATTAACCTCTACATAATATAAATGTAATGGATTGCTACATCACTACAATGGCCAAATTCTAATAGTTAAGCCTGGTATTCATTAATTAGACAGATCTATTTGGAAGTCAGTTGAACTGCAGTTACTTGAGCCAAGCATGGCTTTAGTCCAAACACATACAGAGAATAACAAATGATATTTCTTGAAAAGCAAAGGAGATCACATGGTCACAGGGTATTTTTTCACCCTTTGAATAAATCACAGTAGGATTATTAGAGGAGTTTGTCAGCATGACATATACTTCTGTACACACTGTACTCAACAGTGTGTTCCTGAGCCCATTCTGACAACTTTTTGCCTGAGTTTTGCACAGAATACAAGATTTCCATATGCAAACTACATTTTATTCTGTAACTAGAAAGAGAAATGCAGTATGAATGCAGTTTTGGAATAGGTATACTTTTATGTTATGGGTCAGAAGGGAGTGTTCATATGCAGCCAATGAAGTTTCACTGAAATACAATTTAGGCTCATCTACATAACGTTGATGTTTACATTTTCAGTTCACAATGCAAATGCTAGATGAGGAAAAAAAGCAGGACACCAAGAATACCTAAATTTTTCACACCCAAAAAGAAACTTCTACCATAATAAAGTTTTATTTCAAAAGCTAATGCTTCTCTTCATTAACATCAAAGAGTCTGGACAAAAGTCCCAAATTTACTAAATATTTTTAAGGCTACGTGTGCATTCCAAAGCCTTTACAAGTTTTTACTGTTAAAAGAAATTGGTTAGAAGGCATTTTTATTCCTCTCCTCATTGCCATGCCAGCCACAGCCTAACATGGTGTAGTGGGTTGACCCTGGCTGGGTGCCAGGTATCCACTAAAGCTGCTCTCTCTGTCCCCTTTGCAACTGGACAGAGGAAAGAAAATACAATGAAGGATTCATGAGTTAAGAGCTGGGAGAGGTCACTCACTGATCAACACCATGGGCAAAATAGACTTAAAGTGGGGATACTAATTAAATTTATTACTGACAGGAACAGAGTGAGAAGGAAAATAACCTCAGAAACACCTTCTTCCTACCTCTCCTTCCTTACAAGTTCTACCTCCTCCCCCACAGTGGTGCAGGGAGATGGGGAATGAGGGTTACTGTCAGTTGCTGTTTCTGCCCTGTCAGGGAGAGGAGTCCTTCCCTTGCTCCCTGAGAGGTCCGTCCCATGGGATACAGTCCTGCACCAACCCCTCTGGCATAAGTCCATCCCACAGGCAAGTTCTTCACAAGCTGCTGTCCTGTGGGCCACTTCTCCGTGGGGTGCAGCCCTTCACAAACAAGCTGCTCCAGCGTAGGTCCCCCACAGGGCCACAAGTCCCACTAGGGAAACCTGCTCCAGCGTGGGCTCCTCAATCCATGGGCTGCAGGTCCCTGCCAGTACCCTGCTTCAGCATGGGCCTCCCAGGGGATCACAGCTCCTTTGGGCATCCACCTGCTCCATTGTGGGCTCCTCTACAGGCTGCAGGTGGACCTCTGCACCCCAACGGTCCTCCATGGACTGCAGGGACACAGCTGCTCCACTATGGTCTGTACCATGGGCTGCAGGAGAACCTCAGCTCCAGCACCTGGAACACCTCCTCCTTCTGCACTGACCTTGGTGTTCACATTGTTGTTCACATGTTCTCACTCCGTTCTTCCCTTGCTGCAATTTTCAACTGCTCAATAACTTACTTTCCATTCTTAAATGTGTTATCACAGGTCAATACTATCATTCCTAACTGGCTTGGCCTTGGCCAGCAGCAGGAAGCCCATTCTGGAGCCAGCTGGCATTGGCTACATCAGACACTGGGGAAGCTTCTGGCAGAAGCCACCCTTGCAGCTCCCCCTGGTACCAAAACCTGGCCACAGAAACCCAACACACATGGCTATAGTTACAAGACTGAAATGTGTTTGTTTCTTAGAAAATTTAGACATCATCTGTACCAAACAAGCCAAACAGCACTGAAAAAGGTAAGCCTGGAAAAAGAAGCAGCATATATTTTGAAAGTCCAAAGCCTGAAAGTGCTTGGGAAAGCATTTTCCAACGCAAGAAAATCCATGCTTTAGACATTCTGCATTTACTAAAGATTTCACTCCTTCCTGAAGCTCTTCTATATTTAATCCCCGTATTTAAACTCTAAACTGCATAGAGGAAAATAGGTACAGCCAGCCAATAACTAAACAGAAGCACTCAGTTATCAAAACTATGCAATCAACACACAAATTACACAAGATCTTTGAATTCAGGATATCCCTTCTAAATATGGTATGTGAAAGTGAACTAGTCAGAAAACAACTATAAAAAATAAAGCCAGAAAAGTATTCAAAAGTGTCTGATTAATAATAGGTTACACAATGCCCCAGAAAAAAACCCAAACAAACAAAACCCATTGTATACATTCAAGTTTCCCCAAGGCTTTCTTTTATTTTGGTTTTCACATCCCAAAACTTCAATCTTTTTTCTCTGAGGCTTGTGAGGAATGTGTAAGATGCTGAAGGGAGGAGCTCTGACCCCTCAACACAATTATTTTCTGTATTTTATTCCTGACTTTTAATAGAGTTCTAAAGAAGCCTGCATTATGAATTATTCAAATGACACTTTTTTCATATATATGATGTATAACAACCAGCTATACTGAGAGTACAGCTTTGCTGCTGTTTGCAGTGTTTATTCCATCATGCAGCAGGTCATTTAAGGTCTGCTTGGGTACCACAGTCCAGGCTTGCCCATAGCAAACTAAGTGATGATGCCACAGTAAAGTGCTTTCTATTTGCAGACTGGTAAGATATTTGGAGCGTGGCATGTCCTTTATCTGTACCAGATGATCACTTTTCATTTTTAAGTACAGAGAAAGCATAACAACTTTGGTACTGTCTCCTTTACTTGACTACAGTTGCCTTTCTTCCTTTCTGAAAACTTTGAGACTTGCTTACTATCATTACAATAGGAAGGTGCTTCAAATTAAACATACATGACTGGCTGACCAAGGGCAAAGACATCTGAGGGCACAAATTCCCAATTCTCCATCCAATGAATTAATGAATACAGAAATTAAAGACAGCAATGTTTCTTTTGTGCCTATCAAATAAGCACACTGAAAAGAAAGAAAAATAATTTCCTATTTTGATTGTGTTATATATTCCCAAATTTGTGGTGAATTAATTTCCCAATCTCAGACTATGGGCACATTGTCATTCCTGGCACAAAGCTGAAGAAACTGCTCCATGTCAATGTGTGTGAAGTCTGTAAACAAGAGAACCTCGTTTGAGTCCTACATGCATCCTCTATGAAAAGAGGATATTAGAGCATCCTAAGTCCAGGTTAGATGTCATGGAGAGAAAAGTAATAATATAAGTTTCTCAACCAGACATCAGGGTTGTACAAAGTCTCCCCAGAGCAGGTTGTTTCATCAGGCCTAAAGACAATACAGTGCATCTCAGCAGGTATATGTAAGCTGAGAAGTCACAAAAATCTGTGATCTGAAAGGGAACCAATAAACTCAGGCACTAGTGAGAGGATAAAAACAAAACAAAAACCACCACCCAACCAATCAGCAGGCTGGCGAAGAACCCCCATTGTCGGTCTTGGTCCCCCCCAAAAACCAAGGCCTCGCACCACACCAGAAAAACCCCAACACCTGCTCACTGCACCTAGAACAAATTAGTGAAATCCGTTGTGTCCATATTAACTTCTAGGTTATTGCTTCCTGCATGCGTAATAAATCTAATAATTGGCTCCTTTGAGCAGGTAACCTCAGCATGGTTTTCCTCCAACACCCATCCTGCCATCCCAAAAACCTTATAACAAAACACTACCAATCCTTCTCACAGTTTCTCCACCCCTCTCCCATAAAGAACACAGTGAATGACACTGCCTGTATACATTGTAGGTATAAAAGTGGGTATATGCATACATACATCCTGACTCAGCAGCCCACTACTCCTCTGGGGTAGAAGGAAAAAAAATGGTTCAATTCCCAGCTGGAGACAGAGAGGGACTTAAACCCCACTTGTCTTCATGTGGGGAGAGTACTCATCTATTAGATTACACACTCCTTTCACATAATTACCTCACTCCAAGAAATCTCTGGCCAAATTTAAACATTTGCAACTACAAAGTTCAGTGTTGTTAAATCATGATACTGCAATTCTTACTACCCCCAAATTTTGTACTACATAGACCACAAATAGCAGGCAAAACAGTCACCTGTGAAAGAAAGTGGCACTTACTGAATTCAGAAACTGATGTGTGACATTAGAAGTGAGAGTATCACAGTTTCACAGTAGAACATAGAATAGGGTACTGCAACAACATCATCTTTTTTTAAAGAGCCAAACAAAACCTGTTCTCTCAATTTTATCATGCAGAGTACTACTGTAAAACTCTTTGTACAAATGTTACAAAAGCCATTAGTATCTGAACTATGACATAAACTTTGATTTTGGCACTGAAAATAAAAATGTTTTGAGGGCCAGGGAAAGGGAACCGAAACCAAAGTGAGATTACTGACCTTTAATGTACTGCGGTTGCCAAACAAGCAATCCTGTAGCACTGGTTCATATTGTTTCATCAAAGCATCCCAGTTATGGTCACTTACAGTAAAGCTACTATCATAGCCTGAGGTGACAGAAGAGCCAGCAGATGCTGCATCTGAGGAATCTGTAGAATATGAAAATGTTGCATCTATATCTGAGAGAGAGACAGTCTCACAGTCCTGTAATTTATCATTCTTTGGGCTCTCATGTTCATGCTCCAAATCCTCACCAGACGTGGAGAAGCAACACAAGTCTCCCAGTTTCTCATGAGTTTGTAACATCTCTTCCAGCTTCCGCAGATTTCCTGTGGTTTTGGGATGCACAACAATCTCTGCTTCCTCAACAGTGGATTTGCCTTCAACATCATTTACTCTAGAGGCTGAGTTCAGGGAGAGTTGTATGAAGCTGAAACTTGAACTAAAGCGCTCATGTGCACCAGCAGAATGAGAAGTATCATCCCTGTTTTGATATTCACAGTTGTTATTCACTTCTGTCTGATCCAAAGCATATATGTTTGGGGGCTTGCTCACTTTAGCACTGTGGCTTTTCTGCCGTGTACAGCATATGCCAGAAGTGTCCCCCTTGCTCACTGCAGCAGCAGGGCAAGCTGCTGCCACTGTGTTTTCTGGCCGTGGACTGTTGCAACACAATAGCTTTTTGCAGTGTCCTGGCATATTTCCAGTAGCAGCCAATGTTGTTGCCCCACCAACAGGAACGACAGCACTACTCACTGCACTACACTCCAGGAACTGAAAGTTATTTTGGCATTGTCTGCGTAGAGCACAGTTCTCAAAGTCTCCACAATCCTGCCTGCCATGCTGGAGCTCTTCTGGGCTGAATGGTTTGCAAGCACCAGGGGACTGAAACTCTATCTGCCGCTGAGCTTCCAGCCTCATGTATCCAGGTCTTTTTGCCAGTTTCTTTTTAGGAAGAGAGCCTGCAGGCATTAATTGCTGGTGATCATCTGGGGGAGGGAAAAAAAGTTAGTGAAGTGTTTCTGCAGTTTTATAGGTTTAACACATTGTAGCATCTGAAAACAGCTGTTTCTGAAATTTCAAGAAGAACGCATTGCTTTCCATTTCAACAAAGACAATTACCATACTACAGATAGAGAACATTGCATGTATTCATTCACTTTCTAAAAGAGTTTGCACCTGTTTTTAAGTGAACTCACTAACAAGTAATCTCATCCATCAGAACACAAACCTGGGTACAATGAATCACATTAACTTCCCTATTCACAATACCATTCTGTTTTCTCATTCTCAACTCGCTTAACAGCATGTTAAAGTACAGACTTAAAGTCTCTTTGATTCAGAATGACTTCAGACGTACAAGCACATCTAAGACAGGACTGAATCTGCATTCAAAAAGGTAAGAACCATACTCAAAATGAAAATTTGTTCATAACCTGTTGTTGTTTGCATCCAGTTTCTTGTGCCTATATCCACGCTTTAATTGTATGAGTAGCAAGTGCTTCAGATCCTGTTTCCAGAGCAGATGCACTTCTGTAACACCCTGTGGTTGCAGATGTTGGTCTAATGAGATATTGTAGAAGTTGTCATTTAGATTTATGGTACCACCTTTTGTCCAAAATGTGAAGTTAAAGGAGAAGCTTTGCATGCAGAACCATCAGTCCCAGAAAACTAATGCTTCATAGCATTACTGAAGTATTAAAATCATTAAGGAAGAGTCTTGGCTCAATATCTATATTTCCCCCATAGACCTTACTTATTTAAATAGAAAGATAAATTTGCTGTTTGCAGAAAATCAAAAACAAACAAATAACCAAAAAAAAGACAAAAACGACAGTGAAGATTAAAAGTGTGACATCAGAATGTGATGTCCTGTCTGTATTTTCTGTATACTTCTATAAATATCATGGGTGTAAGATCACAGGTGACAACTTCCAGTTTCTCATGGATTTACGGTAAGTTAAAAGGTATTCCATTTGTCTGTCCTGCACACAATCAGTGGGAATACAAGCTCTGCACTATCATCCATTTTGTAGCATGAAAACATATTGACTGGACCGATTTGCCTGAATCACCCTTCAAGGAGATCTAGTAACTGGCTGAATTATGTCCATTATCAGCTGCCCTCTACTCACTGAAACAAAATCAATTGCCAGAATCTCAAGTATTAGAAATATTCCTATCACCCACATAGAGCTCTTCCAAAAACACAAGTTTCAGATTTTTTTTTCTTTACATTTAGTGTTCATCTCTAATCACAACCTGTTGTCAATTTTTACATTCATAGATGTGCACGTAATCTAAACTCCTCAGCAGCTCCTAACACAGGTCTCATACACACCTCAGTACAATGATCCTATACAAGAATTTAAGCATTAGGCCTGAAACTTCCCAGGAGAATTTCCCCAATATTCATTACATTCTCTCCAAATAACCTTCAACGAAAGCAATTTATACATTTTCTATATACTACAATAGTGGCACATCTCACCATGGGACTACAGTTAAGCTTCTGCTTTCTGCTTCCTATCACCATATATTAGAATATCCCAGCTGTCTCTTAAATTCTCTTTTGTCTGAGGAAAAAAGCATCACAGAAATCAGACGTAAAAAAGGTCAGAGTCTATCAGCCTGTCTACAATAAAAAGACAGTGAAATGCTGTACTGTGAGTAATTTAATAGAAGTCTTAAACAGGAACCACTCTTAGAGCAAGGGAGCAAAAACTGAACAAAATGTTTTTTAGAATTTAATTCTTTTAGTTTATATACAAAACAGCCTAGATTTGACTTCAGCAGAAGAAATCAATCACGTAGAAGACATTCATTCTAAGACTGCATATACTTCATCACCGTTTAAAAAGCAAGTCACAGGCCTCATCTGAAAAATGTAAAAGGTTCTCTGGTTTAATTAAAATCAGTTTAAAGTTGATCTCACTAAATCACTATGAATTTCTAAAGCAGACAGATAATTACACCTCTTTAAACATCAAATTTAAACTAAGCTAATGTAAATAGGGTTTAAATTGGCAAAAGCATTAGATATTCACATCAAGTGAACTGGATGTAATTCTAAATATTATTGGAGCCAAAGGAGTACAATTCCAGTATCCTCAACAAGTTCACACAAACCCCCACATATCTCTGCAGTCCTCACAACATTTGCAGGTAGCCCTCTAGACACATTTGGCATTCAGCTCCTTTTTGGACTCCACGTATGTCTCCTGGTGAGTCCAGCAGCACAAGGCACTCACTTGGATACCAGAGCAGACCACTGCCTAAATTATGATTATAGTCCAAGCTGTAAGTCTCACAGAAGAGAGCTGCAGGTCCTTCCCTCTAGTGTAGCTGCCCCTGAGTGCCAGGCAGAGTGGACAGAGCTGGGACCTACACTGACACTCACATCTTCCCCCAAAGGATAATGGAGAAGGCGGCAGCCGCAGCCTGATCAGCAGCTCCAGTTAGAGAACAGTCACAGTGCCCTCACCATCATAAAACCCAGCCAGGACGTTACTATGGCTTTGGGTGTACTGTTTGGGCACTGTTTACCCTTCCGCCATGTCCCTTTTCTCAAGATTAGAAAAATTTCAGTTGCTTATCCACACATCTAAAATTTAGTTACAGAGACTGTTTCTCTGCATAGCCTTCCAACCATAGCTTTCTTTATCTGCACATCAGATACAAAAACCACACTGAACCAATTCAGCTAGCTTGTTAAAAAAAGACAACCCTCAAATCCTTCCTATAATTCCCTCAATTTCAAGAACGTCAAATAACTGCTGGCAATTAACTACAAGACTCTCAGAATGGAAACAAGAGAAGGTAATTTTAAAATCCTACATTATACTGTGTCATGCATGCATTGTATGAGACACACATTTGGAAAAAGAATTAAGTCCCAAATGGAAGAGCCTTTCAATTGTAATATTACAAACAAACTTTTTAAAAATATGTTTTACAATCTTAGAAGATGATGCATCATATACTCTAATGGCAGATATGTGCAAATTATTTCAAATTATGAAAGCCCAGAAATAATCGTAACAACTGTTTCACCACAGTGATCTTTCCTGATGACCAATATTTCATAAAAGCTAACAGTTCAGACCCAGAGCAGAGGGAAAAAGAAAATAGCCTACTGCTGTAAAGCAATGTTGTTCACATCTCAGTTGCACCAGTGAGATGAAAGAGGGAGAGGTGAAGCCAAAGACTATTTCCCACTGATGAAAAGAGCACATTCTCTTGTACCCAGCCTGACACTAAAGGGCACCAATCACCTAATTTATTTTAGATCATCAGTCCTTGTTTTCAGCCACAGAAGTGGCAGTTCAGTTATTTTGATCAGATTCTCCTGTAGCATCTGTGGATGGAAAGGTGTAACTACCTTACATTTTTGTAAAGTCCACTAGAATTTTATAGATCAGTACAGAAACTCTGAAGCAATCACCTTCTCACTCCTGCTCTAAGCAGACAATGCAAAATGCTTGCAAGCTCATTAAATCCTTTCTGAAAGTGTGAAATTCTATGTGCAGTTTTAAAGATAGCTCAACTATCTGAATACACCTATATTACACACAGTTGATTTTTATTAGAATAACAAATCACCTTCAAAGCATTTGTGGGTGGTACCTGTGGTGTGGAGGAAAAGATACTTGCTCATATTCAAAGCCAACTATCAAAGCACTGCTACAAGCAATTTCTGTAGTGCTGCTTCTGTTAAGGAAGCCTTAAACACCTGCATCAAACTGTACATAAACAAAGTAAGTGAGATGAAAATATTTATTATTTACAGACACACATAAAAATGTTTAACCTACCAGGAACAAAAATGAACCATTCTGAGGGATTAATCAATCTGACATGACAATAACCATTACTGTTTTGACTCATTTGATGAATTTCAAGGATACCACCAAATATTCAAAATAAAATGGCACTGACTCAACACAGCCTATGTTAAAACAAAAAAGTACCCTCTCTTCCCAGAAGCAAGTTTTCAAAGAAAGTTATTTTTGAATAAAGATTTTTGTAACTCTTACAATGAAACAGTCTCATTTAGCTTCTTCAACCTGCTTATCAAATCTTAACTATAACTGGTTTATCTGGCAATTTCTAAACTGTATCTATAGAAGGCCAGTGATGGCTGAGCTACATTGTATTTGATATAAGGATACAAATTATTTTCTCACCAAGGGTTTCCATGATTTTTAAGGTCACAGTCTGGGTTCAATTATTCAACTGTTAAATTTCCAAGGCATCACAAATAAAATATTCTCACTGGTTTATCTGGCATTTTCTAAACTGTATCTATAGAAGGCCAGTGATGGCTGAGCTACATTGTATTTGATATAAGGATACAAATTATTTTCTCACCAAGGGTTTCCATGATTTTTAAGGTCACAGTCTGGGTTCAATTATTCAACTGTTAAATTTCCAAGGCATCACAAATAAAATATTCTCTGAAGTCATCAAATGCATGACAGTTTCTACTCTTCATTAAAAAACACTTCAAAGAGGTGTGCATTGTAGAAGTTAGACTGCTCTTCTTTAGACAGTGTTTAAATTACTGTATTTTTATTTGCACACTCCCATCACCTGCATCATTGATTTGTTACAACTGAGCCACTTATCTTCTTAATGCAGTAACTCCTTTTAAGCTATTTGATGAAATTGCAGCACATCTCTCTAGAATTAGTCATATCAGCTGATACTAATATGCCTATCAGTAACAATCACCTATTTAGTCAAGGGAATAAGAGAAACAGCCCCTTATTTAATTACATATCATACTTGTGTTCAAAACTACGAAGACTACATAACACGTCTGCACCTACCAGTATTCAGTAGTGCACTGACTCTGCACAAAAGCAGGCTTTTTCTTAAGTCCATTACACCACTCAACTTCTCCACTGAACATTACAAGGAAAGTGATTTTTTTGATCTGAAAAAAGTGGCCAAACAGCCACCTGTGATGATTCAATAAAGCAGGATAACATGACACTATCAAAACCCCAAAAAAACCAGAAAACATTTTTGCTGGTTTTTTGTTCTCATGCAGTCAACTACTGTTACTGAAGTCCCAAGCCAAAGGGAAAAAAAAAAAAACCAGGGAAGCCCAAGACCTTAGCAATACATTTCAGTGTAATCCTGTTACAGACACTCTTCACACTTCTTGTTCTCCAGCTGTTATTACATCTCACTTCCCAAACTCATCTGTGGTTGATGAGCCTCAACCCAAATGACTCTCCACACCTCCTTACACAACTCACTGTGTATTTCATCCAACACACTAATATCCTCCTTGGCTAGCTAGAACTGCCAAACTCACATAACCAGCTGCCTAATGTTACAGTTCTCAGGCTCCCCAGTCACCACCTCTCCTACACCCAGCTCAGCAATCCATCCTGTCGACCACCTAAAGGACAACAAAACACCCTGGGGAGAACACAAGTAGGTCAGAAAAAACAAGCCAGTACCAGCACTGGGTGCCTTCAGCACAGTTGGTAACAGAGGACACTTCCCCACAAATATTCAGCCCACTTTTTTCCAAACCTGTAAGTATAATTCTTTAAACTTCTAATTAAATAACTGAAAATAATTTATCTACTTTTTGAAGAGGCAGATGGACACGCAAGTTGCAAGCCTAGAAAGAATACTGACAATAGAAAAATAAGTGCCTATTTCAAGAATTGCAGTGTGGGTACGTATGTTTGTGTGTAAAGTTTATTGTTCTTTTCCTTGAGAAAAACCCTTTTGTTCTCAGTTTCAATGCAAATTTATGTCAAGGCAGTCCATGCAAATGTCTAAAGTGTAGAGAACACCCTGTTCTTTCAGTCAAGATCTGATAAGAGCTTTAAGTGGTACACAGAAATATGGGAGCAGGAGCATTGCATAGAAATTGAAGTTTGCTTAGATCATAAATTAATTTGCAAACAACACTTAATGGGTTTGCAGTCATATCCCATAAAAGTATTGCACCAAACACGCATGAAACTATGAAATTAGTACACAGCAGTCCTTTTCAAGAATGGTCTATTTAACACAACACACTTCTCTTTCATCACTCTGTCTACAGAGTGACAGCATGGATTCCCACTACTTCTGCTCAGTCAGATCATCTACAGCAAGACTAATATAAAACTCATCAGGGGAGAGGGGAGGGAGGAATTTAAAAAAAAAAAGTGAAGTGTGAGAGCACATTGACAGCAGTCAATTTCTAATTCAAGCACAGTTTGAGTGCTCCAGCTTGGAGATTTGAATTTTTAATTTCACCAAGAGAGTGAGCTCCAAATTAAGCATCTGATGCACAGTCAGTCTGAAATCGGAATTGAGCTTACTGAAATAGAAAGTAATTTTCTCTTAACAGCTCAGTAGTGATCACATATAATGAAAATAAAACAATGTGGCAGTTCCTATATTGCCAAGGGTGAGGAGTCAGAATGCTTTTAGCCTTACAATTTGATATCAAAATCCCAGGACAAATGCTCCTCCCTTGCTTGCAGAAAGACATTCACCTTATAGCCCCAGACAGAATGTCAGATGCAATGTCCATGCTTGTCTAGGCCACAATGGAAATGGAATAGAGCTCCAGACATCAGGAAACCTGAGCACTAACTTCCCACAGAAAGCACAGCACCTCAGGTTGCAGCTTACATACAAGCTAAGGCAAAAGCCAAGCATGTACACAAACTGCAGTTAGAGCAACACACAGGACACAAGGCCAATCTGTAGCTAGGAGGAAGGCAAAAAAGTGCAGCCGGTCCCTCACCCTGCTCCCCTGAGAAGAAAGTCTCAGGGCTTCACATGAAGCCTTGCAACTCTTCATGCTCCAACAAAATTTTTGTATTCAGGCAGATGTTATAACCCATGAGGGGTCAACCTTTGTGCTCCAGCAAGCAGAGTGCAGTTCCCCTTGGACACCTCCACTGCTAAGCAGGAAAGGCACACATGATACCCTTTTGAGACCTTCACTGAGAATATGGCTTGACCTTTACAACCCTTACCCAAGGCTGTAGACAGACGAAACAGAAGTTGGAAGTTTTTTTTATTAGGCCTGAGAACACAAAAGTGAAGACATTAACTATATTCTTTTCCTCTAGCATGGAGGAAAAGAGTAGATGGTTCAGGATATTCTGAGATCTATGAACAAACTACAGAAGAAGTACTGCAGCAGATATTGCTGCAAATGCAGCAGAACACTAACCACAGGCAAGAACACTTCTCTTCTAGCAGAAATCACAGCTCCTTCTACATACAGTGGGACAGAAATCACTCTGCCTAGAGCAAGTCAGATATCGTTAAAAAAACAATTTTAAATCAACATTCCAGGAAAGAATATGTTATCTCTAGAAGGCAATGAATTACAGAACTTAGCAGATGTGGCAGCACAGAGCAACAACAGCAGTCAATGCAGAGAATGAGAAGACCTCAAGAACTGATTAGAGCACAATCAAGGAAGGCACCCACCAGCATTAGACAGCTAGCTGTCCATACCTTCCCAGGTGAGAGCCCTAGCATTGGAGGACAAACCTGGTGTTTCCAACCCACATCACCAGATACTGCAGGAACAATGAGAACCAAGCAACTGCCTACTCAGATCCAGGCAGGAGTTGAGAGTTATCCAATATGCTCCTCATACCATGACTAGAGAATGAAGACTCAACAGGACCAAAGCATGTTCATGCACACTCAAAAGCCATGCCCACTAGAAGCAGACAAGGATCAGGGGATACAGCCAAGCAGTAGCCAGTCAGACTCTAGACTGAGGGAGGACATCACCAACGCCAACAGATCTACTTTGGCTGTCATTTACACATTTTTGTCTCCATCCCAACTCTCTGATATCAACACTGTACACATTTTTCACTGCTCCAATCAAACCCTGCCTTCTTTTACACCAGCTTCCACTGTATTTCAATCCTTACTCCCCAGTTACTTCTCTCAAATCAAGCACTCATTTCTCTTACAGTAAGTGAAAAAGAAAGTTGATCCAGAAATCATTCCGCTTGCTGCTCTGGATGCTTGACCAAATTCTACATGGGTGACACTTCACAGGCTAGAGTGATAACCATTCAGAAAGCTCCCAAAAATATTCAAAGCCACAGAGAGATACCCTCTTTCCCAGTATCATTCCTCAATACCTCCTCCCTGGTCCTTTCCAGTTTATTCATTTTGTCATAAGCCTGACATGCACAAGCCTCCGCCCTTAACAGCATTCCCTTCACAACAGTAAACAAGCATGTCTCCACCTACCTCCAAAAATCCTCCTGATAAGAGCCTTCAGGCTCTTTAGCTTCTCAGACCACCCCATCCATTCCTAGGTAGAGAGCCTTCCTACTCCACACTTCCCATTAGCAGGGCTCAGGAGTTTCTAGGCTTCTCCAGGTGCATTTAAAAGGAGCCCAACCCCACTTGAGCTGTGTGCACTGATTTCATCAATTCCCTCCAGGTGCTCAGCCTTTTAGCTACAAGGACTTCAGCCAGTTCTCAGGGCTCCTTTCACCTCTTTCACAGCACACACAAGAGTTTTCATGACAATCTAAACCAAACCTCACTCTAAAGACACACTGACTCCATTCATCTCCTTTGAGATCATCTCAATGAAAACACTCTTGAAAAAGTTTCTTTCCCATGACTGTAAATCACTACTATTCATGTCTAGGAAATCAAGACAATTACCTGCCACAATTTACTCTGACAGTCTCCCTGGACTAACATATATTACCTAATAATACAGGCTACACTTCACTTATTAATATATGTCTATGCTGCTCAACAAAAGCACAGACTTTTGCCAGAAGTTTTTTTAACATATTTCTGTCACATGCTATATGCAATTCACTAAAGTACTACTACCTAAGTACAAAGTCATAGGATCTGCCACCTTTTACTGAATCTTACCTGTCTGCTTTTGTTACCCAAGTAAATTAAAGCACAGTATTAACCTTCAAAGGAATTGTACCCTTATGAGAGATAGCTTGCAGATGATTTTTGTGTGCCAAGGACTCTGTGTGATACTGTAGTGAAACAGTCTTAAGCAAAATACTTCCAAGTAAAAAAAATAATGAGAAGTAAACACAAAAATCAGACTGGCCTTTCAAAAATATTCTCTGTATTAAAAGAATAAGCCAATGAAACAGTTTTTCAGGTCAGCATATTCCAGATTCAGCTTAGCATTTTAAGTGGGTAAAAAAGGTGCAGATTGTACCATAAGGCATTAAACACACACACCTGGAATGGATGTGCTTCAGTAACAAAAAGCTTGGCAGAAGAAACCTCTAAGTGTCATTCAAATTGTTCTCCAGAACAGATGGTTAACTCATTACCACCAATATTTTTTTAAATGTATTATTTGCTCTATAAAACATGAATTCTGAATCCAGGATTAGCAGGGTCCTGTGCATGATAGCTCACATCTGCCTACCCCTTCCAGGTGTGTGGGACAAGTACCTGGGCACTACTAGTATAGCAAGTAGCAGCAGTGGATTTCTTCCCCTGCTTCTTTCAGGTTTACACCTCCTACTCCTGACAAGTATTATTATTTAGAGGTAACAGGCAGAACTGCTGTAGGTTCCTATCAAGGAAAGCAATGCATTTTCAGAGACATTTGATCTCATCAGGTCCAAGGTAGAGCGGGAGTCTGAGGCATTGCTTTGGGGTTAAAGTAGGCCATGGGAAAAGCTACACAATTTACCCGAGTCGCAAAGCATGCCCAAGACAGAACAAAGAACTAACACAGGATCCCTGAAAGAGTTAGAAAATAAGTATTTTTACTGTCAGAATATACCTAAGGCTTTATACCTCTAAAACTCTTGTCTTCATGAAAAAGATGGGAGATTTAAAAGCAGCATTTAGATGGAATTTTATCTTTATAATATCCAAACTATCAGACCCTGGAGTTGCAGGTCCCCTCAAGGCATATTCTGCAATAATGCTATCCTGTCCAGGGAATTTTTACTGGAAACTTCAGATTTAACTTACATTTTCACCAGAAATTTGAAACAAATACAAATACCATATTTAGATGACTCTTGAAATGTCTATGACAACTTTCGTCCTCCTACACTTTTGTAGTCCAAATCTAAACGAGTCTATAGCAATCCACAGACTGGAATTTATAAAATATCTGTGTTGAGTAAGTCCATGGAGATAGTCCATAGACGTAAGTAGTTACTTGACACAGTCCTTTAATTCCTGAGGGTAACAGTGCTACCTTAATGCTGGAAACCTTTTATCTTTTCTCCTGTCTAGGGGCAAAGGAAAACTCACAATATTTTGAACACACTAGCAAAAGTTTCACAACATAGAAAGCATCCTCTCTCACCAGTCCTCTGTGATCAGGAGCACCTTCCATGATTAGCTGTACAAAAACAAAGAGGTGACAGTAAAACTGTGAGATACACTGAGAAGACACAAGGATTTTCACTTCTGTACAATAAAAGTGTCATAGTGCTTTATTGAACAAGAACATATGAAATGTCTTAAACTTAAATTACCTTAAAGTCTGAGAAATAAGTAAGAAGTCTGTACCAGAGAAAGCCATGAAGGCAGAACTAAGAACATCTTTAAGGTTAGAATGCCCTCTTTGGGTATAAAGATATATTTGCAACAATGGTAAATTTCATTAAGTACAGTGCTATTTTATGCCATAGAAAGGAAAGTAAATCAAAGAATGCCAAGTGTGCTACTCTAAGATTTCTAAAGATGTTAGAAGTGACCCTCTAATTACTCTCTACTAGTAACAACTTTTTGAAGATACTACATACCAGCAGTGAGGATGATAGCAATTCATACACAGCAGTGCACGAGGACAGGACAAGAAAGAAGTGGGCATAATTTAAAACAAGAAGGGTTCCACCTGGATACTAAGAAAACCTTTTTCCTCCTGAGGGCAGCCAAGAAACGGAGCAGGCTGCACTGTCCTTCGAGCTTTTGAATGCCCAACAGTATAAAGCCCTGAACAACCTGTCACACCTTCAGAGTCAGTCCTTCATTGAACACAGAACTGGACCAGAGCCTATCTGAGGTTCCCTCCAACCCAAACTATCCTATTATACCTCTAAGATTTAAATATATATCTCAGGATTTCAGTATTCCACTAGTTAACTATAGACACAACAAAAGTTCAAAAATTTCATCTGTGAGGATGCATCCAGCCTTGCAAGACAGCAACTTACCTGATTTAACTCCACAATGGAGTCACAACTAAATTAGCAATCAATAGTTCCATCACATCCTGGAAGCTGAAAACAACTGACTTTCTATGAATAAAATTAAGAATAAACTTCAGTACTAGAAATAAGTAAGTTCTTAAACAGCATGTAAGCATCCATCATCCACACACAGACACAGAAATCACAAGCTTTGGTGATGGTCAGAGCCTGAAGCAAGGCAGACACCGTAAGCCATAACAACATAGTAACTACAATTGTTCCACAGCAGCAGGCCTTCAGTAGTTAGCTGGTGATTAAATGATGCTCATGAGCATCACTTAAGTGTCACTTTGATCTACTGCAGTTATTTCACAAAATCTTTATTACTGAGGCTTTTTTATTGGCTGTAACAAGTATTGGAGAGCATTTCTCTCAAGGCATTATTCGGTTTGCTATACCAAAAATTATTTTGATACCTTTTCCTAGGCTGCTTGCCAACTGGAGGACAAGATGGAGCCATCTGTGAGACTGTAACTCTCTGAAGACACTTGCCTTTCAAAAACATAATCCCTTAAATGGTGCCAAGGGTATTACATACACAAAAAAATCTAATATCACGTCTGAACAGCTGCAACAAAACCTGGCTCTCACACAAATTTCCTAGCAAGGCATCGAGGAAGACCATCTCTACCCAGGGAATAGTGCTGCTACCCTATCCAACCCATAAAGTCTGACTATGACATGAGCAGGGAAAAAGTCCAACTTCAGTACTCTACCACAAAGCTACATCAGGCAGCCATAAATGTGCCAGATGTGTATAATTATTTCTATATCTCCTCTTCTCTTTCTTGGTTTGATTTAAATCCGAGGGATTTCTCAGGTTGCTCTTGTTCTTCTCCCACTACTTAGCAATGCTGGTGCTCAAAATACACATACAGGCTGCTACTCAGAATTCCTTATGTCCTCTGCACTGTCTTTACCTGCTCTGTTTGATTTCGATTATTATTACTACAAGTATTATTCCCGACTTGCTCCCTGCATTGTAATCCTCCTTTTGAAAACTCATTTTATATCATGATTTTCAAGTCATTAGAGATCACTTTTAGACAGCTAACATGTCAAACAGTTACTCCAAAGAGACCTAGAAGGAAGATAGCAACCCCATGTACTTCTCATGGCTTGCACTGAACAGTCATATTGGCCTCTCAGCACTAAAACCATAGCCAACTTGAACTTGCTAAGGCCACACTTAATGCCTAGGCTTCCAACTTGAGGCCCAGACAAAGCACACAGTTTCACTAAGGGCAAGACACAAAGCATTAAAGTAAGAAGTATGTGTGCATCCAGATTCAGAAGAAAGGTCTGCACTGTCATGAAGAAATTCAGTGCCATACCAGACTCTACAGAAATACAGCATAAGGGTTGCTACACACCATCACTAGTCATAAAAAAGCTAAACTAATTTTAAATGATATGAAATTAATTCAGAAAGTGAATGGCATGAATATACATGGCCTCTTCAACACAAAGATGGACAACCTTACTAACTGCACTCTAAAGGATAAACAGAAGGCCTGAAGAAGAGGGCAAGCCGCCAGTTTTCACAAGGGACAGTCAACACTTTTACGGATTGTTCTTCCCAAAACAGCAACACTGGCTACTAGTTCCCAGTCCTACCTCACACAAGAAAAAAAGGATGGTAACAAATGCCACTTCTGAAAAACTACACAGTGTAACTATATTCAATAGGGGCAGAAAACACTTCCTCAGCTAACATGAAATGGTTCCTAACTTGACTCTAGAACAGATGACTCCATGGAAAATTCTGTCATTGGGAAAAGCTGGTGCTGTAACAGGAGAATTCTCAACGTGTTAGAAGAACAAACACCCTATGGCTAATGCTTACTGCATACAAAGAAAGAAGTAGAAGCTGATCTTTTCTTACCCTAAAGTAATCTGAGAACCCCTGGCAAAACTGGATTTTCCCTTGTCTTCATTCTCACAGGAAGCAGACCTCTAGCTCTGATGCACCACTCAGAGGGAACTGAGTCCGTAAGAGACCCCAGCAGGCCACAAGCATGGGAATTCTACAGCGGCTGTCTCACCATGACCATGTTCAGGTTCCCCAGGGAAAAGGGAAACATGACACCTGTTGATTATTAACTAGTTTGGGAGAAAAACCATGCAGAGGATCAGCTGCTCTGGTCCTGCACTCATGGCAACAGTGACCAGGCCCTCCTCACACAATTTCCACGAAGCTCTCCCCGAGATTTTCACTACTTTAAGCAAATAAAAACATACTGCTCTCCTAAACAAGGGCTCTGGCAGGATGGGAGCAATGTTCCAACATGGTGCCCTGCCAAAAGAGTGCTGCCCCACTGCAGTGGGACCATCCAGGGTGTCCACGAGCATCCCATGCTCCTGAGACTCCACACCACTGCTGAAGCACAGATACCAGCACCCTATCTGCATCACTCCCAGTGGGGACACAGCAACCCAAAAGATGTATAATATTAAGGAAACCTTACTACAGCAGTATAAAACATCACCAAACTCAGCAGGTGTTTGTTACACTCTCTCAAGACTGGTGTGCCTATGGCTCCGCAAGAGGAGAGCTGGGAATGCAAAACAGCCAGAGCTCAGCCTGAGCTGCTAGTGCACTACTCACTGAATGGGAACGGCCAACCCCCTCCATCACTTAGGTCTCCATGGGCCATTAGCAACAGGAAGCACCTGGAACTTAGACCAGCACAATGAAATTCAAGCTCATTCCTGCCGCAGTTACCAGTCTTGTTCAAAATCCTAACAGAGAATGGAAAGGTCTTGTCCCCAAATCCATACTCTCCAATAAGAGGGAAAAACTACTTTAATACAACCAGCTTAGCCTTTCCACCCACAGGGAGCTGAGGCTGCCTGGATTTACCTGCTTGGAACACCACAGTGACTCCCTGAAGTAAAATGTTTATGTGTGTGGGAAGGGGAACAACCAGACCACAAGAATTAGATAGCCATAGCATAAAGGAAAAGCCTGTGGCTATACACATTTGGTCTTGCAAGTGGTCTCTCCCAGTACCATTCCAGCTGCCTGCATTATCTGCAGTATTGATAACCCATAAGACTAGGATGGTATGTCAATGGAAAGGACACTTACCAACATACCATTAAAGATCAGTAATAAAATACTGTAAGTATCCCACTAAAACAGCACAAAAGCAGTTTATTAGCATGAAAAAACAATTCTTCCCCTTCCCAAGCTCTCTGGAGACTTTATGGCTTTCAAAAACAAAAAGATCCTAAGAAAGGTTTCCTTCAATGCTTAAAACATTTTTCCGACCAAAAATCCTGACTGGTGATTTAAACTCAGTGCTGTCAGAGGGATGAGCTGAGCTAGAGACTATGCTGCTCACCCCATTAATCAGCAAAGTCACAAAGCCATTGACAAACTTCATTATCTACAGACACATTCAAAACATCACTATCATTTGATTCTAATTTTCCATTGTTATTGCGATTATTCACAATTAAGCAAGGTCCTGCAAAGCTACACCAATGCCACATATCTCACCTTACACAAATCTAGAGACTTGCAAAACAATTCCAAAAATCTAATGATACCAACTTCCGGTTCCTGCCTCTCCCACAGATACTAACCCTTCCATTCTTATTCAGCTTTGCAATACTACCAATCTCTTGACTTCACTTCACAGATTGCCTCAAACTTTCCCTACTAAGAGACATTCCTCTGTAATGGTTTCCTGTCCCACTGACCTCTCAGCCCACCAAAGGAAAACTTCCAACAAGAGGACACTAAACCCCTCCAAACATCCAACTCTTCAGCCATGGCAGAGAACAAGCAAAGTTCACACACATGACATTCATTCAGCTCTTAGTTTCAAGGAGCCACTTTTCCCACAGAGCTCTTTTCCAGGATTTTGTAATCTGTATGCACAATACAGTATGTTTGGCAAACTTCTAAAGTACTTCTGACCTGGTTGCTGTTTCGTTCAATCCATACATACAGGTAATGCACACAACTTTGAAACTAAAGGAGCTACTAAGAAAATTAATTTTCAACTTTCCATCCCTAATTCTGAGTACAGAGCTGTTTATGCGGTAAATATTTACTTTTCAAGGTAAAATCTAATTTAGTTGGGTTTTTCTACACTTGCCACAGTTACAAATAAACAGAGTGACACAGGGCAAAAAGAGCAGAGTAACTAGACAATTTACACTGACACCAGGGTCACACAACTAACACATCTATTTGTAAGGCAGCAAGAGGGGAAGGGAGGAGGGCTTGAGAAAGAAGAGAAAGTGCCATCGATCATACTCATTAGACAGGAAGGTTCCAATTAGAAATTTATCACACCGAGATAACATGAGCTGTTCTGGAAGGAAGCGTGGCTGTAAGATGAAGGAGGGACTGAAACAGAGTGAGCAGCGTTTTACAGTTCGTACAAAAGGGAGGTAAAATCCAAATTCTGCATGTCCCAAAGGAATCACACTGAACAAAGAAACCCTACTCGAGGCAAGCACATGATCTCGCCCCTCTGCCTGCAGACTTCAGATTACTCATAAAGCCACTTCAAATTCTCACCATCAATAAATAGGGAAGTAACTCCATGTCAATTGCTAATTCAATTTCCATACAGAAGACTCATGTTTAACAAACAAAGTATGTCCACAGCAGATCTCATCTCCCACAGCAGCAGTAGCTAGCAGGCTTGAAAAAGAAACATTTCTCCCTGAAAGCACTTTTCAGAGGAGCTGTTAATGGAATCCGTGCCCATATGCTAAAGGAGAAGAAAAAAGAAAATTAAATGGAGTGTTAAATAATGTTAACATTACACAGAATTAAGGAAACACCTCCAAATAAGGAAACTACTATGCTTAATGTAGGCACAGCAGCTTTTGTTCAGTGCCAGAGGGCCAAGTTTTATCTTGTGTGACTGCTGATTTACAAAGGGCACATTCATTTCAAATACATAAGGGTTTTGCAGCAGTTTTTCTTCCAGAATATTGAATAGTATTACAACATATCCTGGGTTCAATCCCAATCTAAGTGACACAGCATGAAAGGACTGCTTTCTGGAAAAAGACAGAGGATGCTAAGGATGAACTTTGAAATCACTATGGCAACTCTGCAGGTTCCTTTCTGTTCACCTTGGAGGCCAATACTCCAAAGGAGGTAAGAAACTCCCTTTCCACAGGCATCGTTAATATGCATTATAGCCAAAAGCAGAAAAGGTCAAAGCCTGTCTATGCTCAATTAGAAAGACGGTTTGCTCAAAGAAACACAGTGCTAAAATGGGGAAGGGGGGGAAACATCGTATCTCCCAAGGAGCACTTGTCAGGTGTCATGCACTGGAGTAAATCTCACTTGAAAGGTCAGGTGGTCCAGTAGTTGTCAAAGGTCCAAGCTATGGCAATCAAAAAAAGCCTATCCGAGTGTGCCTAATTTGTGAACAAAGTCAGAATTAACCATTAGGGTTTTCGCTTTTGTCAGTACAAAACATTGTTTGCAGAGCTTTCTGTCCTCCTGTTCATTACAATTAATTTATCCTGGTATTAACAAATCCTCTTTTCTTACACAGCCCTACTACAATTAAAGCAGCAGCAGCTTAGGCCCAGAGTTTTGACTTCACTTTACTAACTAGAACAAAGGATGAGTTATCTAAGTTTAAAGAGGGAGGAAGCCAGTGGCAATACAATACTTGCCTCTGACCACTCTTTAGAGTGCTGCTGCACTGTCATTATCACTATTGTGTATGAGAACATGCCATTTGCAGTGTCCAGTCCCAAAGAGTTACAAAAAAAATTGATAACTCTGACAGTATCCATCACTAGGAAGAAAAAAAGACATAGTTGGACACGGTCCTAATCTGAAGTGTACAAAACACTGTGCATAAGGATTTGAGGGTCACATACATTGCCTTGACTCACCACAATTACAATATTTAAGTAACCACAAACCTCAAAACTCAGCTTTTTTTTCCTTTTTAATCAAATATTTAAACACCCTTACTTTTCAGCTTCATAAGGGCCTAAAAGTCCTATCAATAGTAAAAAAATGCACTGTAGCTTCAACTGGAAAACCACTGTTAATGCCTTCCTAGAAGGAACCACAACTTCAGCAATGACATGGGGGAATACCCATACAACATAATAAAAAGACTTTAGTATTTAAACACCAAGAAAAGTTTAATAAAGTAGAAATTCTCCCATTTTCAGGAGTTACTGTAAGGCCAAATGCAAATTAGCACGTAAATGAACAAATAAGAAAGGACAACACCAGAAATAATGCATCCCAGTGTACTTCACTCACTTCTCTGAAAACTCATTTACTTTTAATTACCAGCAGCACTTCCTCGTATACCTTCTGCAGCGTATTTTGTGAAAGCCTTTTTTATAAAAGCACTTCACTGCAGAACTCTTAAACTGCTACTCAAAACCATAGCAGAAGTTACTCAAGCACTTGTACGCAATGACATGGATTACCAAAACACAACCGAGCTGTTTTCTATTAAACCATTGGCAGAAAAGACTGAAGCATTTGCAGTCTTTGTGGATGAACAGAGCTCGGAGAACCACACACCCCAAAAGACGCAAAAGATAGCAGACACACACAGTGAGCCACACACCTTTCTTTCCCAGCTGTCCTGGGAAAGGTGAAGTGTTTTTGTCCAGAATTCCCCCCGGCACTGGTTGCCAGCACCAGTGTAGGTAACGTAGGCAGTCCTAGCTCGGGACAGCTTATCTGCTGCTCTGAGGGAGGAGGAAAGTAGTTGATTCACATTAGAGGTCACGGTCTCATTAAATTCAGTTATTTATAAGTATATATGTACAGAGTCTCTGTGGGGATGGCAGTTTCCTTTTTCTTCCTTGAGCCAAGATTGGAGATATTATGTGGGTGACTTTTCTAAGAGCACCATTACTTCCCTCTTTGCAGCCGGTTGTTAAAATAACACACAAATAAATCATACATCTTTGCATCAATATAACTGCCTTCACACTGGCCAAAATGAAATTCGAGTATTTTTTTTAATTTAAAAAACAACAGTTACGTTATTTAAAAGCTGCAAGACCGTTTCTTAGACTAGAGTTGCTGTGTGTGAAACCAACGCCAACATCACTGGGGGCTTANCCCCCCGCTCACCTGAGCGCCGCCCCGCGCCGCCCGCCCGGGGCTGCGGCCGCCACATCCCGCTCCCCCCGTCCCATAGAGCGGCGGAAAGCGGCCGTGGCGCCGGCCCCTCCCCGCCGGAGGCGGGCCGCGGGCAGCCCCGCCGCCCTGGGGAAGGAGCGGGCGGCGGGCGGGGCCGGCGCTGGAGCGGGGGGGCGGGGCGGCGGNGCCAACATCACTGGGGGCTTAAAAAAAAGTTTTAAAATTCCTAAAACTTTCAGACTGTGAAATTAAAGATCCGGGGGGGAGGAGGAAAAAAGCAACCAAACAAAAAACAACAACAAAAACAAACACCCACACAGCTAAATTCCCCGCATACTCATCAGGACTCCCCGGAGCTGCCGACTCTCCCAGCCCGAGGGCAGCGTCCAGTCGAGTCTCCTGGTCCCTCCAGCGGAGAGAAGCGCTGCCTGCCCCACTCGGGGGTCCCCCACGCCCCCTGCCCTCCCCCAGGCTGCGCTGGAGCCCCNTGCACAGCCCCAAAGAACGCGGGTCCTCCAGTTCCTGCTCGCGCAGTGGGCTCAGCCTGTCTGGGCTCTGCTCTCGCGGGTCTGCGGGGCACCGGCGCTGAGTTCAGAGGGCAGAGGAGCCACAGAATCCATCGGGTTGGAAGGGACCACTGTGAGTCATCTGGTCCAACCGCCCTGCTCAAGAAGGGTCATCCCAGAGCTCATGGCATAAGTTTGCATCCAGATGGTTCTTGTGTATCTTTAGTTAGGCAGACTTTACAACCTCTCTGGCCAATCTATTCAAATGTGCAGTCACCCCCAAAAGTAAAGTTCTCCCTCATCCTCAGGTGGAACTTCCTGTACATCGATTCCTGCCCATTGCCTCTTATCCTCGTGATTGGCATCACCATGAAGAGCCTGGCTCCATCTTCTTGGCGTTCCCACTTTAATGGGGGCATTCCTCCCTTATTATTCCTTCCATCCATTGATGCCCATCTCAGTTGTCTCTTCTCGAGGCTGAACAGACTCAACTCCCTCAGCCTTTCCTGGTGAAATGCTCCAGTCCCTTAATAAAATTTTTTGCCCTCCACCGGACCCACTTCAGGATCTCCAAGTCTCTCTTGTACTAAGGAGCTCAGAACTGGACATTACTCCAGAAGCGGCCTCACTAGGGCTGGGGAGAGGGGCAAGACCACATACCTTGACCTGCTGGCAGTGCTCTTACTAAGGCATCCCAGGATTCCACTGGTCTTAGCCACGGGGGAACACTGCTGGCTCATGAACAGCTTGTTGTCCACCTGTAGCGGGGCAGATGGGTTTTGGCCTGGTACAGACAATTCCACAGGAATTAACAGCAACAGACCCTTCATTATTACACGCGCGAACTTATATACACTTTGGGAGTTGTAACCTTTTGCAGGTGTTGCCACTCTGACACTCATTATTGGCTAATGATGTTGTTTACATTACAATGTCCTTCTGTAATTGGTTAATTGTACACATCTGCTGAGAAGGTTCACGCAGCTTCTTCTGAGTTCAGTAGTTAGTTCCTTAAAGGTACATCATCCTAATTACAGAGGTAAGTTCAGTACACAGCTTTGCCCTTTAGGTCAAATACCATATGAAATCCCTACATCCGCTAGGACCCCCAGATCCATCTTCTCAGAGCTACTGCCCGGTAGGTCAGCCTTCAACCTGTACTGGTGCTCAGGATTATTCTGCCCCAGGTGCAGGATGTACAGAGGTGTACAGCCTCCCTCTTGCACGTCTCAGCATCACAGGGGTATGGCTACACCAAGTATATGTACCAAGCATACTCTTGGGAAATGATTTATTTTCAAATTTAGCTGTATGGGGCGTTGCTTGGGTCTCAGAGCCACCCTGTGACTGTTGCTGAGCCCTACTCTGGCACTGCATTGGGTGTCAGATACTCGCTGAATTTAACAAGACAAGTGTACAGTTATTATGGTATTCATTTGCTTTAAGTAGCCATAAATTACTTGGACAAAGGACTTGAAGGGATATGAATCAAGTTTGCAGACGATATAAAATTGGAAGGAGCTGTTGACTCCCTCAAAGGCAGAGAGACCAAGAAAAGTCAGAGAACTGGGCAAATGAGAGAAAGTTCTGGATTCTGCACCTGGGATGGGGCAACCTTGGATGTACGTACAGACTGGGGAGTTGGGTGCTGGAGAGCAATGCCAGGAAAGGGACCTGGGTGTCCTGGTCGATGTCAAGTGGAATATGAGTCAGCAGTGCTCTGGCAGCCAGGAGGGTCAACCATGTCCTGGGGCATCAAGCAAAGCACTACCAGCCACTTGAGGGAGGGGATTGTCTAGCTCTGCTCTGTACTGGTGCGGCCTTACCTTCAATATTGTGTGCAGTTTTGGACACTGCAATATAAGAAATATATAAAGCTATTGGAGAGTGTCCAGAGGAGGGCTATGAAGATGATGAAGGGCCTTGAAGGGAAGCCATGCAAGGAGTGGCTGAGGTCACTTGTTTTGTTCAACCTGCAGAAAAGGAGGCTGAGGGCAGATCTCATTGCAGTCTACAACTTCATTGTAAGGGGAAGTGGAGGGACAAGGACTGATCTCTTCTCTCTCATGACCAGTGACAGGACTAGAGGGAATGGCCTGAAGTTGTATTAGAGGAGGTTTAGGTTAGATATTAAGAAAATGTGCTTTACCCAGAGGGTGATTGGGCACTGGAACAGGCTGCCCAGGGAAGTGGTCACAGCTCCAAGCCCAACAGAGTTCAAGAAGTGTTTGTACAACACTCTCAAGCACATGGTGTGACTCTTCAGGCTGTCCTACGCAGGACCAGGAGTTAGAACCCATGATCTGTGTGGGTCCCTTCCAACTCAGAATATTCTGTGAATGCTGTGTATGTGTTTTCATTGCTTTTGTGACTCCACACCTGTCGATGTCACAGAGCTTTTTAATTTTATTGCAAGGTGCTATGGTTTATATATGTGTATGGACTTTGGCAGGATAAAGGCAATTTTCTTCATCGTAGCTTGTTAAGGACTCTGTTGGGTTTTTGACCAGTGTATAGCACAGGGATGTTTTAGTTGCTGCCAAGCAGTGCTTACACTGCCTTTCACACTGCCCTGCCATCAGGTAGCCTGGGATATACAAGAAGTTGAGAGGGGATGCAGCTTAGATAGCTGACCCCAGCGACCCAAGGGATATTCCAGACCTTATGTCCATACAGTGTCATGCCCAACAGTAAAGGGAGAAAGAAGGGAGTACATTCAAAGTTACAACATTTGTCTTCTCGAGTCACCGTTATGCATGATGGAGCCCTGCTTTCCTGGAGATAACTGAACACCTGCCTGCCTATGGGAAGTGCTGAATTCCTTGTTTTGCTTTACTTGAGCACATAGCTTTTGTTTTACCTATTGAACTGTCTCTACCTCAGCTCATGAGTTTTTCTCACTTTTACTTTTCTAATTCTCTCTGCCATCCTACTGGAGGAGGAAAGTGAGTAAGCAAGTGGCTGCATGGGGATTAGCTGCCCATCAGAGTTAAGCCATAATATACAGTAAATAATTTCAAGTCCTTTTTTGAAGATCACTGTACCTTTCCCAAGACTGTCCCCTTGAACAATGTACATTGTACATTGTTACATTGTAACAACATAATTTTCTGCTAAAATCTCCTTTCCTGTTTTGTGTTTTACGTAATTTTAGTCCTCCATAATTTCCTGTGTATTTTCTCCTCCCTAGTTAACACATGCATCACCTTTTGTTACCCCTAGTATTTCTCTGCCAACAGTTTTATTTCTATTGATATCCATAAGCTTATGAATGTCCACTGACTACAGCTTTTATTAACTTTGCTAAAGTAATACCTGCTTCAATCATGGATCATTGTATCCGCTATATTAACCATGTACATGAAATCAGCATTTTTCAAGATGACCTCTGTCCTAGTCCTCAAGAATGCTCCTGCCTTCTCAGATGCAGGAAATGCGATTGTATGTTAAATATACCATCCTGTGCATAAAGAAGTTTTCACAACATTCAGAAAAGTTACTAAAAAAAGCCTAGGTTTATCTAACAACTCTCATCTTACTGATCTTCTCTGGTTTCAGTTCATTTACTAAGAAATACAGGACATGCTAAAGGAGTTTTGACCTCCTGTTCCAGTCTGTGTCCTTCCTGACTTGTGAGAGAAGACAGCAAGCAGCTGGGCCTCACAGGCCAAAAATAGCCCCACATCCTCCTCCTTCTTCCTTCATCCTTGCTACAATACATCTGATTCAAGTGGTGTCAGTGCTGGCTCCCATCAGTCAGAGAGAAATTGGTGGTAAAAGGGCAGAATACGGGTGTAGACAAAGTGCCCATGTAGCACAGCTTTGCCTCCAGCTCAAAGCCAGAGCAGTTGCCTCAGCAAGAGCAGGAACAAGGCAGCACACAGATCGCTTCCCCTTTGGGCTCTCCCACCCTCTGACCAATATCTGGTCAGGGGTTTTCTCAGCTCAGTTTCATTTGTTAAGTCAGTAACCTGCAGTGGCTTTCATGCCCTCCAAGGGCTTGCCCAAGCCCCGCCTTGAACCCACTTCAGTTTTTGGCCCACACAGCATCTGTGGGTGAGGGTTCCCCAGGTCTACCTGCTGCACAAGGCACCAGCTCCTGGTGCATGCTCTCAGTGTGGCTATGGTTCCCTGCCTCTGAGAGGTCTTTGATTTTCGTGCTTGAAGAAACAGAGGTTTTTTCCAAATGTGTCTGTGCCTCTGGTGATTTCCAATGTGTTAACACATCATGTAATCCCTTTTCCAAACTACACAGCCAATCAGAGTGATCTTGTACAAAAGCTGCTCTGAAATTTTGATGATCTTTGTCTCTCTTCTCTAATTTTTTTCTGTTTCTACTTTTTGGGAATGAGAGGGCTAAGTAAGGGTGCAGGTTATCTATGGATGCCTGCAGTGACATCTTCATGTTTCCTGTTGTGTTTGGTGTGATGCCGAAGGGGTTTTTAGTTTTTGATTTTCACATTTTGTAGATTTAGGAACACAGTAGTTGTAGATTTTTAGAGGGTTACTCTTTCTAACATTTTAAGTTTAATGCCTTTCTATCACTACCCCTGTCCCAGAATGGGGAGCTCAGATTCCTTTAGTTATTTAATCTTGTTTAGACTCTCTTCAAGGTACAAGATTGGAGGATATCAGAAGGCCTACAGAACGAAACATAAACACAGGTCAGAGTGACCCAGAACTCAGAACATCGGAAGGACTCCAAAAGACCTTTGTGTGCCGAGGAAGAGGAGCTGATGAAGACAGAGGGTCTCGCCGACACCCCAGACCCAATTCCAGGGTGTGGAACAGGGGCAGGACTGGGGCTGGACCGAGAAATGTGTAATGTAATGATTGGAGGGATCATATTATAAAAGCCATGGAAACTAGAACTGGAAGCCACATGCATGTCATCATGTATTCCTGTGGACACTTAGCCTGTTATTAAAGGACATTTACTTTTTATCTTACCCCATATCAACCTGGCTCGGAGTCCTGCTTTGTGGGGGGCACTCACGGCAACAGTGTTACTCTATCAATGGTCTGCAACATTTGATTGTCTGAGGGCTGCCACACACTTAACTTACATTTTCTGATTTGCAACTAATGACGCAGTTTCCTTCTCAGTGGCAGTGATCATCTCAGAGCTTTCTAACTTACATGAGGATAGGATTTTTCTTCCTGGTAGGTGTCAATTCAATTTATGCAGAGTAAATTTCACCTGCTGTTTGATTGCTCAGTCATTCAACCTCACAAGGTCCTTCCACAGTTCTTTACAGCCAGTTCTTGTTCATGCTACCTAAAATAACTCAGCAGCAGCAGCAGACTTGTTTCAGCTGCTTGTGTGTTGTACAGCAAAGGTTCAAGAGACACTAGTCAATCCAAAGCTACCCATTCTCTAAAAGAATATTCAAAAGAAGCACAGCATGATCTGTACTCAGAAAGACAGTGAGTTCTTTGTATTTGCTCTGAATCTACTCCAGAGCTAAAGTTTATCCCAGACTTCATCACTTCTGTTTCAGGTGAGTTTGCCTTACCTCCTAGAATATTCAGCAGTCTGTAATTCGTTAACCCGGAAGATAATCAGGAGTGTGTGTGAATGTGTGTGTGTGTATACATAGAACATGCCAATCTGTTCCTTTATCCAGAAAAGCAGTACTTTTGGGCCATAATGCTTGTTTAATTGTCAGACCATTGGTAAGGAGATAGAGGGAGATAGCAGGTAGCTTTTTAATGAAGACCTTAAGCATACCTGGAAAAAAAAAAAAAAGAGGTGCAGGAAGCAGGTAGACTTCTGAAGCAAATACTTGTAGGTGAAAATAGTACTGCTGAGTTTTAATGCTGTTTGAATTGTGCTCTTCATGTAAGATCTGCTCCAAATGACATGGTAAGACATCAAGAGCTTACTAAGAAATCTACCCCCCTACAATTTGCCCTAGTGCATTTTTAGGCAGTAGTCTGGTATTTAGATTGAGATTGATGGTGTAAGAAATTACACAGAAGAGCATACCTAACAATGGATACTAGAAGTCTATCTTCTAGTTTAGGTTAGTCATGAGGGAACTGGAGCACTTTGCTATTTCTTAATTTCCAGTTTTCATTATAATGGCATATACAGACACAGCTGCCAAAAGAAATGGTCCTGCCTGCTCCCTCCACTACTTCTCCAGTTGTTCCTTCCGTCCCTTGCCCCATGCTACTGCCTGCTTTGTGCTGGCAGGAGAGTTTCTCTGGCTCTGTGATAAACTAGGAACAGATGTGGGTTTAAACTTTTTTTTAACCAAAAACTTTTCTCCAGTTAAAAGCAACTGTGAAGCTACAGCATTACATGCTGCTTCAGAAATCCCACCAAATTTTAACAAACTCTCTCTGTATTGAAGGCAGTACTGCTGCCTCTTTCCTTCTCAAACAACTTCCTGAGAGCTCATGCAAGCTCCAAATTGATCCTTGTTTTCTACTGCTTGTCTTGGCCTCTCAGCTTCTCACTGTCTACATATAGCTGCTTCTTTGTGTGGTACCTTTGCTTCTAATTGACATCAGCGTATGAGAGCTCCCCCCTGCACCTGCTGCCATAGTGAACAGATTTCCTGTAGCTCTGTCCCTTATGACCTCTGGTTTGTCTCATAGCTCAGCTGCAAAATCTGGTTTTCTTCTTCTTGCATTCATCTTTGTTTTTCACTCTGTGCCCCATCACTGCTACACTAGAGGCCTTTTCTGTTTCAGTAGTAAATAATATATTCATCAGAACATGCCCGTGAAAGGAAGCCAACTATCCTGGCAAATTCAAGTCAATTAAAAAAAAAATCAAGTTTTCCCTAGCACAAGAATGAGGAAATCCCAGATATGTTAGGTGTCCATAATCACCTTTTTAATTTTTCATCCACAACTGTAACAGAAGAGCTGTTTGACTTTACTGGTATCACTTTCTGATCCTGTTCCAAACATAGTGCCTCAGCTGGTGTCAGGGTAGTCTCCAAAACAAGAGTAAAGCTGATAGCTCATTATCGCTCAGTTCAAAATATTTATGGGATGAAGAAAGATATATTATGGATAACTCAAAATGTTTGAAGTCCTAATCCAGTGGATATACAAGTCAAAAGAGTTAAGCCTTTTGATGTTTATTTTGACTGAATGGCTTCCCATGAACTTAATTTAGTCCAAGGAAATAATTAGATTCCCTAGAGATACCTGATCACTAGCAAACAAGCTGGGTATTCATATTGCTGTTCTGCAGGCTTTAAAATGCATTGTAGTCATAGCAGTGTGAACCAGGCACAATTCTAAGTCAATAGATCAACTAAGAACAAAACTGTGAGAAACAAGAACACTGGTGGTTTAAAAAGCACAGTAAGCAACTGTCCTTTTTACTGAACTAATCCCTCCAAATCCCAAATTTCCTCACATTTATTGCTCACACTCCTCAGTATCTACTGCTTGTCACAGACTGAGATTTAAAGATTACAGTACAGTCACTAAGTAAACAAACATTCCTGCATTCATTTTTTTACGTCTGGATATGGCATTATTTTCTATTGAATTCTCATTATTATGGTGGGGTTTTTTCACAATATATGTGTATTTGGATTTGAACTTGTCATTATTTGGCTGTAGCATTCATTTAAATAGACCTTACTCCTTTAACATGTCATCTTATACCCATAAGATGATCATTGTATTCATCCATTTTCCTGTGGGGATTGAGTGGCTCACATAGGGAGGAAGGTCTGGCATCTGTGCAGTCACAGTGACTCTTGCACAGTCCCTCACGAGCACCTCCCACCATCACAGAGCTGTGGCAATAGCTTATGCCGTCATCCTGCAGCACTGGGACACAGCTGCTCTGGCTGACTTTCCTACACTCCTATCGCTCCCTCCCTGACTGCATCAGTGCTATCGAGTGACCTGCTGGTGCTGTGATCCAGGTGACAATGCTGGCTGATGAACGATGCTGTGACTTGCCCACAGCTGGTCACCACTGCTGCCCTGGGAAGGGACTGCCCTGGGCTGTGTGTGGGCTCTCAGAGCTGCTTGTGTAGAAAGCCATGAAGAACATTTAAGCATGGTAGCTTTAGTAATGAGTTCTTGATACCTTAATTTTTCCCATTTTCATGCCAATATAGCTTATAACTGTAGAATCATTTAAATGATGTCTTAAGTAGAAATAAACGATATTAAAAGTGCAAGTATGTAAAGCATGTTCCCTGCATGCCAGAAATCCAAGGGGTGCTAGAGCAGGATTGCCATCTGGGGATTGAAAGCCCACTGCATTGGATCTCCAGTTGGAGAATGGAGTATAGCTTCAACTTCAACTTCATAGAATTATAAATTCTTGATCCATGTATGTCAATGCTGAGAATGTCTTTGGAGTTTATATCAGGAACTGCAGATCTGATTGCATGTGATTGTTAGCATTAATTGCAGGGTTGTTTGCTGCTCTGTTAAAACAACTCTTCTGTTACCTGCAGAGCTTGCAGAGCAGCTGGGGGAGCACACTGACATGAAAAGACTGAAGGGCTTAGTGCAGTGTGGTACACCATGCCTAACTGAGCTTGTGGTGTATCCAGCAGAATCCCATATGCGGGATTGAGCAGGACTTAGAGAGTTTATCTCAGCTTTCCCCATGCCCAAAAGGAGGAGTTGCACATCGGTCATCCAACATGCTGCAAGTGACTGTGTTTGGGTAATTGAATCCCACCCTGGCGTTTTACCCTAATGTAAGAATTTACACCCTGGGTGATGAAGACTGATATCTTCTTCTTTTGAATAAATGAAATAAGGTGAACTCTATAGCAGCTGATGAAAAGCCTCTTTTTTCCAGTTCTTGAATTGTTTCAGCAATTCTTTGATGTGCCTTCAGTGTTCTTTTTGAGTGGGAACATTTCAGCAGGATGTGTATTCCAGTAAAGGCTTCATGTGGGGCTTTTGATATTTTCCCACTTCTCACCAATCCTATATCCAGAGACAGTGCACACCTTTTCTCCCATCACACTGGAAGCTACTACTGAGTTACTTCTCTGTTCTGACCTTTCCAAAGTATTTCAGTCACTACTTGCTCCCTGAAACTCATCTCCTGTAAGCTTCTATTACCCCCTTTTTAGATAACTCATTTAGAAATATACCTTGAGACTGCACTTGGCTGGATGGGCTCTCCACTGAGCAATCCTGGCCCCTCTAGGTGACTCTTCTTTTCATCATTATTCCTACTCAGCCAGTATTCACACTATACAGTTTCTTAGTAGAAATGTTATGATCACTCTCAGATCTCGATGAAAACATTGAACATCAATGTCTTCTACTGCTCTGTACAGACCTCACTACACTATTTCCCATTCCTTAACAGTTCTTGGACAGCTGTACCTTTTCAATCCAGCAGGTCTCATACCATTGAATATTTTGATCTTACACCATTCTACCTTTTCTTAAAAAAAAAAAATCAAGCTGTTGTGTGATACTTGTTCAAATAACGGACAGAAAACTCTTGCATTTATGATGGTCCATATCTACCAACCTTGAGCTCTCATCAACAATTAATACTGAGCCTCAGGCCTGATAAATCTTGTTTTCATTACTGTCTTCCACATTTACTACATCAGCACCTTCAGTTTACAACTAATTGGATTCTTTACCAGTAATAAATTTATTTTTAGTGAATTTGTTGAGGGCAGGAGTTAAGCTGGCCTACCTAGAGTTCCCTGAGGCTAGTCACCCTTACTGGGGTTGTGCTGGGACTCAATCGTCACCTAATCCAAACACTGGGTTAGAGAATTTTTTGGCCAAGACCTGAAACTGGGCAGGGAGTAGGCAACCCAGATCAACCAATTTCTTAATATTCATGACATCTTCCCAAGTTTACCAAAGGACTGGAAGGCACTCGAGATATTTTTATAAGTCCTGAGTACCATTCTCCTGCTTTCTGTTTGTGCTGGGGTTTGCTGGGATGAAGTTAATTTTCTTCATGGTAACTGATATGGGGCTTTGCTTTGTATTTGTGCTGGAAATGATGATGATGACACAGGGATGCTTTAGTTATTGTTAAGCAGTCCTTATACAGAGTCAAGTCCTCTCACACCACCCCACCAGTGAATAGGCTGGGGGTGCACACAAAGTTGGAAGGGGACACAGTCAAGACAACTGCCCTCAGCTGACCCAAAGAATATCCCATATCACATGGCATCACACTCAGCATATAAAACTGAGCAGGAAGAAGAAGGAAGGGGAGAATATTCAGAGTGATGGTGCTGGTCTTCCCTGGTCCCCATTACGGGTGATGAAGCCCTGCTGCCCTGGGGCTGCCTATGGAGAGCAGTGAGTGAAGTCCTTGGTTTTCTTTGCTTGGGTGCACAGCTTTTGCTTTAACTTCTAAACTGCCTTTATGTCAAGCCACAAGTTTTCTTACTTCTCTTCTGATTCTCTCCCCGTCTCACTAGGGCAGAGTGAGTGAGCAGGTGTGAGGGACTTACTTGCCAGTTGGGGTTAAACCACAACACTCATTCTTTGTCATCACCAGCAGATGGAACAGCTACATTGAGTAGCCAGCATGACCCATCACTAAGATTTGTCTCTGCCTAAGACTTCTAAAACATACCCTTATGAGTCTTCCTAATCACTGGCTTCACATCCTCACTACTGTAGGGTTTCCCTGAGAATGTGTATATGAGCAATGTAACAGGCATCCAGGCATTTCTGAGGAAACAGAAAAAAATATATGCTCTTCCATGACCTTCACAAGCCTTGCCTGATCACAGGTATTTTCCTGACTGTTCTAAGCCAGGAGCCAGTCCTGCTAGTGGTACTGTTGGTTCTGCTTAATTAGAATGGCAAAGGAAATATTTCTCTGGTTGGTGATACAAGCCACACATAACAATTCTAGGAAACCTGGTTGTCAAAAATAGATTCACATTTTAAGAAGTAAACTATATGAATTAAAAATCCTCCTAATTTTATTCCCCAATTCAGGAAATGCCATGACATTACACAATTTTTTTCATTTATTAATGCCTGGAAAGAGGAAAGCTGGTTCCATTTCAGACACCATCAGAGAGTACCTTTGCCAGAGGATGTTATTATAGTTTTAGGCTAAATATATAATATAAATAACCTGTCTTCTGCTGCACAAAAAGTCTCCACTGGCTGGAAACAATTATTGTGAGATAATACATGGAAGTTTGCCAACTGGGCTTGTTACATTTTCTAACTCTACATTTATAATTTACATTAGTGCACAGCATTATCTCCGAGCACAGTCAAGGCTCTATTGCTTTATTTATGAACCTATTTATGTATCAGTGGTAAAATTATAAGGCTGAAGTAAACCATGCAGTGAAGTAATCTAAACCAAATCCTTAGAAGAGATTAATTTCCATTCAGGAAATAAGCACCACCTCTAAGTGGACCACACTCAATATGAGTGAATTATTATTCCAATTATTCAGCCAGCTTTACAGCTTGCCAGTGGCTGAGTGCCAGCATTTTATTTAACAGGCTAATAAAAATTTGATTATCAAAGCCACCAGGTCAGATGCACACACAACAGCAGTTGGAGGGCAGAGAGTGAGCTGTAGGAACCACTGCTGCAGCAGCCACCTTGGTCAGACACAAGGCCAAGGAAATGTTTGTTACATCATGTCCTGCACTCAGTAATAAAATCAGCCAAAAATACTCCCAAGAGCTATCTGGGCCAAAGAATAGGGGCACATGAACGCAGTTTTCCCTCCACAGTGATCTGCAGAGAAAGATTAAGTGTGGCAAAGAGTCTCCTTCTGAACATGTCCTGGGAGAAGAGATGTTCACGGAGAGAGCAGTCATCCCTCCTCTGCTCACAAGTGTTTAAAAGGGAATGCAGGGCAGAGATAGACAGGGAAAGGGAGGGAGCATCCAAATTCCACAATTTTTTGCATTCCTGGATCAGCAAGCTGTGACTGCACTGGAGGTGAAATCCTAGGAAAACCAGTGACAGAATCTCACAGGCAGATCGTAGGACCAGATTTCTACAGAGAAAACAGATCTTTACCATGTAACAGCTTGTCAACAACCTCAGTATGCAACAGAATGTGCCTACAGAAAAGCTCTGGGAAGGTTGTTTCAATGTGACCCGTATTTTCTTGGTCTGATCACAGAGAACTGAAAAAATCTCTTTGGGAACAAATGTCTGGATGGAGATAAGGCTGCATTTGCAGTTCATGGTTGCTGTGTGATTTGCTACGGAAACAGCTAAACATGGTTCCATTCCAAATGTCGAAGTTAGCCCCTGGGAAACATTCTCCTGGTAAAATGAAAGCCATGGAAACTGTGGAGCCTGCTTTCAAATGGCTGGGTGAGACTGAAAGTTTTGTTTCCCTTTTCACTTTCATTTCCTTATTCCTTGTGTGATACTTATTTTAGAGTGAAAAAAGGAACAGGAGCAAAAATGCTTGCTTGGGTTTTTAAAGTCAGACAAAATGCTTTGTCTATGGCAGAAAGGTTGTTGCAAGGCTCTGTCAGCTGCTGTGCTCCAGTGCAGCTTGTGCTGATTGCCAGGGTGTGGGCAGAAGCCTGGCATCTGGAAGGGCAATGTTGGTTAGAGTGGAGATAGTCTGATTTGTGCTCCCCATTCATCTGCCATGTGCCAAAAGACTGTGCAAAAGCAGGATTTGTACTAAATAACTTTGAGTCCCTAATTCCGAGCTCATAATTTAGGATATTTTTCTGTCTTAGTGGAAGATTATGGCAGGAGGTCAGTCTTCACAAAGTCTTACAACAGCCTTAAATCTGAGTCACCTCCTGGAGGCTCCCAATTGACTGCAGAGGGAAGGAAGGAAGGTCACCTTCCTCAGCTTAGAACCCTAGACTGTGGGAGACAACTCTAGGCTACACAAATGGCCATGCAAACAGAACTGCTCTGAATCAGCCCTTGGGAAAATAACTAGAAAGGGAGAAAGTGATAGCATATCACTTGGCAGGAAACAAGAGGGAAGAGCAAGAGAAATAGGGAAGCTAAAAGAAGAAAAGAGGAAGAAGTGGAAAGGAATGAACATGAGTGGTAGGAGGGAAAGCAACTGGTGAAAGGGAAATAAAGAGACCAAAAGGGGGGAAAGAGTCTGAGAGGTCAAACAGAGAAGTGAGAAGCCAGAGCATCATGTGGAGCAGCCCTCATCCCTGCACGCTGGCGGATGACCAGCAGCTGCCTGTGGCCACCAGAGTCACTGGCCTGGAGGGAGCCCTGCATGAAGGACATTGCAGTTTGCTCTGTCAGGGTCACTCCTGAAATGGCCCCTTCTGCCACTCCTGGTAACAGCAGAAATTTAGCACCTGGTCAGCAGCCAGAGAATGACATTTTCTTTTCCTCATGACAAACATACAGCACTGTTCAGCAGACACAGGGCAGGGCTTCTGATGTGTGGTGCCGGCAGGAGGAATTTTTCAGTTTTAGATGTGAAATGCTTGGCAAATTATTCAGGGCATTTTCCTTGCTCTGCTGCCAAAATTATCACAGCATGACCAAAGCAAGGTAAGCACAGAGAAGCCTCCAACCATATTCAGTTGGTGCTGGGAATCTCTGGAAACACTTTTGGTTTACTTGTTAAATGTCTTTCATACTTACCACGTTCTTGGAAAGTTACACAAATATGTATGTTATACAAATCCAGTGATTAAAAGTCATTTACTTGTTCAGAACAGTAAATATACTGCTGACTGGCAAAGTTAAATATAGTTAATAGAAAAGAATGTGGGAGGCATTAGCTACTAATTACTTTAATAGTATCTTATTATCTTTTATGGAGTTTTTACAAATGTGCACACACATGTACCCACTGAGAAGATACCAAATTAGAAATAAAACTCTGGTAGAGCCAAGCCACAGAGTAACTATCTAGACCATTGATAAAAGGACTGCCCTTGCAGCTGGATTATTAAGTACTGTACAATGTAATGAGATGAATTTTTCCTTTGAGAAACCTCCCTGACCACTGCTTGATACCGCGAGGGAGCGTTCCTGAAGGCTGAGCCTGCAGCTCCGCGGTGGCAGCATCCAGGCTGCAGTCACAGCGCTGCGGTACCAAGTGCCGCAAAGCTGCCACGGGAGGCCGAGGGAGGGAGAGAGGAAATTCTCACAATTGCCTGTTTCCCCGCGACGCATTAAACGACTGAGTGATCACAGGCCACAGATGAATTACAGGAGTGAGTCACAGAGTTCAAAACAAGAGCATCCACTAATTGTTTCATGGAAGAGGCTCAGGGAAGTCTGAAGAAGGATTTTGTAGGATATTCTTTTACCAATTGTCAGCTTTGTAGTCTTTTGTACCAAAGCCAGCCGTTCTGATCTGGGAGTTTATTTTACAACTCACAGACCCGGGAGGGCTCTGTTCCAGAGCTGGGCATCCATCCCTCATGGGCAGCTTTTGCTGCTGAGAGCCTGGAATAGCTTTGAAGCTGTCTTCTGGAGCTCCCAGACACCACCAGATGGCAAATGGGAGGAGAGGATAAATGGCCTTATTCTCAGTCTAGCTGTCCCATCCACTCTGTGCAAATGTATTGGTCAGTTTGGTTAAATTTTTTTTCACCTATAATTCAGGTGTTCAAGGCAAGAAGATGATGCTGTAATTTTTATTTGACAAATATCTCTATCCCCAAGCCTCTGGAATTGGATAAGATGTCTCAAGGATCAGCCCCTGAGCCTTGCTCTGTGGGGCTGTAGAGCCACACACAAGATGGGGAAAAGTTCCTGTCTTCTTGTGGAGATTTACTTTATTGGGGCTAGATCATCTTCATCAGCAGCATCATCTTGGGTGACGAAAGGGAATGAATGGGGTTGCAGGAGGCATGTGAATCCAGAGCCCTGTTTTGCCATGGTCTGTATCCACATCCTAAGTGTGTAGTGGAATGTCAGCTCCTATCTCGTCATATAAAGTCAATTTATCAGTGCTCCTGTGATGCTATTACACCCTGGTCATGGACATTGAGGATGTCTGTGAGAGGAATGAGTGCAGTTCTAGGCCCAGGGGTTGCACAAACATCTGGGGACATGCTGCAGGTTAGAAAAAGGGGCAAAAAGGCATTCATCCACTGGCAGGTCACTCTGGTGAGGTGGTCACTGTAGATGAAGATGGCTTCCACAGTGCTTATTACTGCAGGGTTACAAGCAGACTCCAATTTTATGGCTGTGGTACTGCCTCGTGGCTATGCTTCCGCCCTTTCCTACCCTCCCTGACCACCACTCCCAGCAAGCTGCTGCAGTGGAGTCACACATAACACACTTGCTTTTACAGTGCTGATTGCCTTGATCTCTTTAGCCTGTGTCTGGGGCAAATAATCAGCTTGTTACTCCTTCTGGGTAACTCAGCTTCTCCATAAATGCTCTATCCCCTGATTTACCTGATTTGTGTCATGTCCTTCTCTCACACCCTCACCTCTATGTGTGCTCCGAGTTATCAGCATCCAGTCTCCAAAACCCAGGAATGCAGAAAACAGTCCAGGATCCAACCTGCACTAGTGGTATAAAAACCTCAGCCAACACTTTTTCTTAGTGCATGCTGGGTTACCACATACTCATTTCTCTAGGTAATTCAGATTCTTGGTCTCCAACTGCTGTCCACCTGGTAACCCTGAGTTTTTCTTTCCTCCTCTTCTCTCTATCCTTTGAGGGTTGACATCTACTCTCAGTCCTGCCACCAGCTTTCTGGTTCTATATACCTGTCTAAGACAGAAAAGGATCACAGCGTACCTCCTGGGCTGTTGTTTTCTGAGCTGAAGCTTATACAGTGCCTCAATAGGCTTCCTTGCAAATCAAAGCTAACCAAGGCTCGGTGAGTCTTTTGTCTGAAGTCACATTCTTTTCAAATTTCAGTCCCAACCTGAAGATAAAAATATCAACAGAGAAAGCAGATGAAGCAAAATGGGATTTGTAGTTTGGTGGAGAAAAGACCTATGAGGACAGATTTGCTTGGCAGAAGGTCAGCTGGTGGGATCAGAGACAGGCAGGAAACATTTTATGCAGATACAGTGATTTTTTCCTATTGAGATGATATGGGCACAAAAACTATAATGCCCTAGAGCTAAAGTCCCTTCCAACACAAACCACTCAAAGATTCTATGATGATCTCACCCTTGTTTTTTTCTGAGTGAAAAAATTAAGCAGTGGCTGCTTCTGGACTTGTCCTTCTCTCAGGGCTCACTTGCAAAGAAACATTCCTGCTGTTGGCAGGAGCTGGGCTCCTTTGCATTTTTCCTTTTATCAAAAATTAGGACAAACTTTTTTCCATTGTCAAAAAAGTGGAAAAATTAACAGGCTGGGAAGGTAATCAAAAATTAGAAAATCTTGCCAAAAATTGGAAATTTTCCATGTTTCCATTTGAAGTAAATGTACTTGCCAAACTATTATCAGAAAACTGAAAGTTAACAAAGAAATCTGCCAGGATTCAGAAGGAGCCCCAGTTAGCAGAAAACTATCATATTTGAGGACCATTTACTAGAATAGTAACACTTATGGTCTTACATTTAAAACAACAGCTTGGTTTCAGTTGTCTAAAAAAACTCATTGCATTACTGCCAAGTCATTAGCTTACAAAGCTCCAGGCCCTGTCTACACACAAGCCTGCCATCAGTTTAACTGAAATCACTATTTAATCCATTTAGAGCAATCAGCACAACCCTTTTTTGGGTAACCAAATTAACCTAAATCAATACAAGCCTGTTGGAAACAGAGACAAACAATTTAAAGACATCGACATCAAAACCTGTGTTAGCTCAGACGATGTGAGTTTTGTGGCAAGGCAGGAGCTCAGGTCAAGCCAGGGAGCTGCTGTGATGGTCCTTTTTGCACCACAGAGCTGTGCCTGAAGCACATCCAGCAGCAGCTTTGTGTTGAGGTGTTTCCAAGTGATCTCTCTTGCATGTTGCTACCTGCATGGTCCAGATTCCTATAGCTTCTCAGGGCCATGCCCTGCCGTGTTTAGGAGCTGTGGCTGCCCTCACACCATCCTTATCCCAGCTCTGAGCCCTGCATGACAAACCCAACCATTTTGCTGGAGGAGCTTGAGGTGAAAGGTATAAGACATGGCTGACTTAATCAGAGAGCGTTCAGCTTCGATGACCAAGGAAACCTTGCTTAACCTCTATTCTCTGCTGAAACACATGAGAGCCTAAGGACGGACACAGCCCTTTATGCCAACATCCTCCCTCCTCATGTTTGCGGCTGCCTGGACAGGAAACCAGGTCTCTTTTCAGGAGACCTCCTGCATCCTTCTCCTGGGAAGCAAGGAGGAAAACACCAGCAGCAGCAGCTGGCCCAGAGGACAGGCTGTTTCCCTTGGTGTGCAGGGTCCTGGCTGCTGTGGCTGTGCTCAGCCCTATAGGGGCTGCCCAGTGCTCGCCCATGGTGAGGCAGGAGGGCAAAGTTCCCAGCAGGGCCACCCTCCAGGAAACACAGAACTCACCTGAAAGGAGCCTGGTCTCAAAGTGGGCTCAGGGGCTTCCTCAGCTCAGTTTGGTTTGTTAAGTCAGTAACCTGCAGTGGCTTTCACACTCTCCAAGGGCTTGCCCAGGCCCTGCTTAAGCCACTTCAGCTTTTGGCACACACAGCATCCATGGGTTCCCCACATCTCCACCCACTGGCATCCAGTGCAAGGCACCAGCTCCTGGTGCTTGCTCTGAGCCAGGCTATGGCCAGTCTCAGTGGTTGGTATCTACTTCTTCTCTTGCCAGAGACAATGAATGGTTGCTCCATATCCACATTCTTTATGTCACACATAACTCTGTAGACCTCTATTAAACCCTCCCTATCCAGTCCACTGGACTTACATAGTTTCCTTTCATAGAGAAACTATTCCCTGCCTTTAGTCACCCTTTCTGCCCTTCTCTGGACCTTTTCCAGTTCCGCTATATCGTTTTTGAGATCAGAGTCACACTCAAAAGCAGGTGACCCAGGGATTCATACAGTGACATTTATACAGCATATTCTTGTCTTTATTCCTAGTCTTCATAATTCCTAACATATGACTGGCTTTTTTACTTACTGACAAACATTGAGTTGATATTTTCTTGGAAAAAATCACAGTATTTTGAAGAGTGTACACAGGGATTGTTTTTCCCTGTGTTATTGCTTCATATCTACCTGCATTCAGTCTGTTTCCCCATCTTGTCGCCCTGCAGGTCTGTATTGCTCTTCTGCATTTTTTTAATTGACATACTGGCTTTACTACAGTGAATATCTCACCTTGAGCAAACTCGCAAACTCACAAACTCAAACAAACCTCACAGCTCACCTCATTTTCCACATCTTGATGTGTACACTCCATGTGTGTGCACAGGGCAGCAGAGAGGGAAGTGTACAGGAAATAAGGCAAAAATACAAGCATGTACTCATATACCAGTTAGTCCATTTTCAGATGTTGCATCAGCAAACCCCCGTGGTAACACCCTAGAGCAAAATGTGACTCCCAAAAGCAAAGGAGACCAGCATCAGAAAAGAAGCAGAGCCACAGGCAGGTCAGGGAATGACTGCCAAGGTTGAGACACCTTTGTAGCTGCCTCTGTGTTTTCCTGTTGCCCAGAAGGAGCATCAAGTTCAGCTCTCAGAGCTCTTGATGACCTCAGGTAGAGCTTTGAGCTTTGACCTGAGGCAGAGCTGTGGGATGTAGCTGCTGAGTTTCAGCAGGTTAGGGATGCCACCAACTTCCCCACCAGAGACAGGGATTTCAAAATGGTTTTACTGAAGACACTAGATGGAATCTCACTTGAGTTTATCATTACAACTGAGAGGACTCTAACTGTCTCCTACCTTTATACACAGTGCATGTCGGGTCCTGTACATTCAGAAGTTCATATGAAATCTCAGTGTTTGTTAAGCTGTGGCAGAAAAAGACGGAAATCCCTCTGAAACCTGTGATCTTCCAGAGGCAAAGGAACTGCTCTAAAACAAACCAGCATCTCCTTCCTCCCATGGCTGTAATCCAGAAAGCAGTTTACATTAATGAGTATCTGGCCCCCAGCTAATCTACATAAAGCCAAAGATGCTCAGATATGACTGTGACAATATAATATAAAACAGGGCTAATTTTGTATTGCAGAATGCTTGGGTAGCAGCAGATGTCTGCAGCCACATGTCCAGAAACATGAGCCTCACCCAATCATTTCCAGTGTGCCAGCCCACCACCCTGGAGCTGGGTACAGGAAGGGCAGGAACCCTGGGTGTGAAAACAGGACATCTATGCTTTTCTGTGGCTTTCAATCCCAGAACGGATATCCTGTGAAAGGTACTATGTAGAAGAAGGACCCTTAAATTACCTTTGAATGACCTTTAGAAGAATAAAGAAGAATCTCTGTGGTGACAGGGACACCATTTTTAGGTCTGTTGATGGAATTTTGTAACTGTTATTGGTGCCTTTCCACTGGGACAACCCAAGAGACAACTGTGGCTTTGTCATGCCCTTAACAAGCCTGCTGTGGTGTTTCACCCTCGCTCTGATGTGCTGCATGCCAGGTCTCTCCTGGCCAGGGCACCCCTGAGCAGCACAGAGCAAGGGAGACACAATGGACCAGGACAACGTGAGAGACCAACACACCTTTAGCATTAACTGGACAATGTCCCGGGGCTTAAACACCAACCCCAGTCCCCTTCTTTTATCCTACACACACCCAGTGGGTTTGAAGGCTCTTGTACTTTCTACCTCAGGGTTTTCTGTGGCAACCACACTCAGGGCAGGGAAGCACACAGGCACAATTGACACATGCAGAAGCATTTGATTTTATACCAGGAGTTCAACAGTTAAAAAAACCTTGCATTTTTTTTTGTTTAGGTAGCATGATTAGAATATAAATTAAAGAATTTAGGACTCCAGTCTATGAATCCTCATTAGCACTGGTACTCCTTAAAAGTACTAGTTCAGGTAAGAGAGTTTGTATAATTCATAAATCTGCAAAAACATTTAGAGTCAAAGTTTCTCATGGCTTTTTATTTATTTGTCTTCAAAACACCATATACACATATGATGAGAAATAAAATAAACATATGCTCTTCCCTGGTATTCGCCAGACTTTCAAGTAGTAGAATATGCCAAGTATAAATTATTACTATCAGAGGCCTACCTAAGTCTACCAGTGAAGTTTATACCACACCACTAATCGTATTTAGAAGAACTTAAAGAGAAAACAACAAATAACTTGTAATTCAAAACCAAAAGCTTGAGCATTCCAAGAGCTGGACACTAGGTGGCAGAAGTACTATACATGCTCTAATAATTGGCAAATGCTCACCCTTTTACTAAGAAGGCAGGCCCAGAGAAGTTATAGCATGTATCTCTAAAAAACTGAAAATTTATAGCTGCCCCGTGTTTCCTGATCAGTCCTGTAAGAGGCTGAGTTGAAACTGTTTATGTTCTTTACAATAAGCACTATCATTTAGTCACAAACTCAGGTCTCTTGCCACAAATGCCCATGGTTCCCCTTTCCCCATACAGCACATTTTTAAAGTAGCGCTCAGGCAAACCCTACCCCAACATTTAAGAGATGATAAAATTTTTATAGTGAGGCAAGAATCTCAAATGAGGAGAAGTGATTTAGGAACCTCAGTGTAGCTGTGGGTTGGTAGGACAACCACAAGTAGCTCTAATTAAGAAATAAGGATCTACATTATTTGCTAATTATCACTTTGCTCCTGTAAAGCAGCATTTCTCCAGCAGCCCATCAACCGTGCATCACCACAGGTAGAGGCTGAGCTGAGAAGGCTGGAAAAAGGGCTTGGGAAAGAGGCAAAGGACATGGGTGTCAGCACATGTCCAGCCCTGCCCCCTGCCGCCTCTTTGTGCTCTGCCAGCAAAGATACATAAAATACATATAAAACAAATAATAAATATAAAATAACAAGCATTAGGACTTTATGAAGGCCAGCAAGAGGTTCTGCATCAGTGTTTCTGATACCACCCCCTGCTCTCTGGGCATGTGTAAATGCGCAGGTCACAGACCTGCACGTACAAGTGACCCTGGGATTTTGGTGGTGCAGCTTCTTGCCTTGGCTCACTCTGGGGAGCAGAAGGAGATGAGGCTCACAGCACTGGGAGCTGGGCTGGAGCTTAAAGAGATGCATCTAATTCCAGGCTCCTGACTGACTTGCTGCACGGCCTGACACAACTCCATCTGACTCATCTTCCCTCACACCCCTGGCACCTGCTGCCTGTCACCTTTCTCTAGAGGTGTGAGGTGCAAAGTAAAACATACCTTCCAACAGTACTTGCTGCAAGGAGAGAAACAACTCCTGCTCCCTCCTAAAACAAGAGTCATGGGGCTTAACAATATTCCTATGACAACCAAACTCCCAGGACTGGCTATTCAAGCCCCTCTGGTTCTAGTCCTCAAGCATGAAAAAGATCCTTTTAACAAAAATCAGGAGTATTTCCAAATCAGCTTTTTCAGTTGCTCTTGCTGGGGCCATCCAAGGACAGAACCTTGAGGAAGAATTAAATGCAACTAGCAGGACCCTTCCAGACTAAAAGAACTTGCAAGCCTGCAGGAAAGTCAGAGCTGTGAGAGAAGTGCACAAAGACAGGTAATGTTCCACAAAACCTGCATGGTACCAGTAGTAAGGAAATAATTTAGGATGAGCTCAGGAAGTCATCTGACCTATGTTATGGCAGTGGAGCAGAGCACACACAACAGTGCCTTTCTTTGGGAGGAATGAACATCTGCATGACACGAAAACAACACTAGGGGGGAAAAAAAGTGGATGAACCTCCATGTCACTGATCTGCAAAATCCAGTCGTGAAGGCTGAGGGTTCAGCCCCCCCGAGTGGCCAAAGGGACACCAGAGCCAGCCTGTCCAGCCTGTGGGAGGAGTTGAGAAAGAAGCCATCACATCACTTTTGGCCAGTGTTCAGGGAGGCACCGACTGGCTCCAGAAGAAGTCATCACCAAGTCTCTTCTTCTACATTCTGCAAACAGACCTTTCAAAGGGATGATGGGTGAGGTAAAAAGAGGTAGGGTTGATAGGAAATTATACTTCTCAAAGACAACCTTCCTCAGAACTGGAGAAGAAACTTTTTTTCATGTTTGTAGGTAGTTTTCCTTGGCTCGTGATGATTGCAAACCTCAGAATACCTAGTGTTTGCTCACCTGCAAAAGCAACATGAGGTGTGCCCACCCACCCATCCTGCCACATGGCACCATGGCTGCCATAGGACATATGCACCAGGCCTAATCCAAATGCAGGAATACCAGACTTCTTCCCTCAGAGTCAGAGCACTGCTTCCAAATTTGGAGGTGCAAGTAGACAAACCTACCTAAGAAACTGACCGATTCCTCTTCCTGCATGGAAATGTTTTACCCCAGGATTCCAGCTAAACGTGAAAAGGACTGAACCATGGGAAGGACATGGGCAATGGCTCAAAAGAATGGTACAGCCTAAGAAAGGATAAGAAAAGAAAGGGAAGAAACAGAGAGGGGGTTGAAGCAGCAATGACAGCGAAATGGACATGCAAACAGCACACAAGGGGAAAACTGTGGTCACCGTAAGCATTCCTTTATGTTAAAAACTGTATCTAACCATGTTTCTAACAACTGCAGATGACTGTAATTCACACATCAAGGTTTGTGGCTACCAATATGGGAGTGAAGGGAATGTGGATGGGAAATTGGGTCATATGGAAACTGAGAGCTTCTTGTTGATTTGTGACAGCAATACTGGAAGCCTGCAAAACCTGCTCAGTCCAGGACCTGCAGGTTCTCAGCTGCTCAGGAAATCAAGTTCCCCTTATTTATGGCCCAAGGCTAGATCAGTGCTTTGGGGACCTTGTGGTAATTTTAAATTCAGTTCCTACAGTCATCTCCAGGTCTTTTATAGCTGAGTCACCTGGTTTCGAAGTGTTGATTCCAACTTCTTGCAGGGCTGTCTTCCTGTCCCACGTCCTCCCCAGTCGCACCCTAATCGCATGTGCACCCGCTGTCCTGTGGCTCTTCCTCCATGCTGTCCCACTCCTTGCCACTCTCCCCCACTTTGTCTCTACCTCACTTCCTTCAATTTTGCCTCTCCACTGCCTTTGCCCTTCCCAACTAACCCTTTACTGTCACACTCCAGACCTTCTGCAGTGTTGACAAGTTTCTTTTCCAAACTGGGAAGTGGTAAATCAACCTACTACCACACTATCATCTTCTGGTAAAAACCCCATGACTTTATCTTCCCTGCCTTCTAGCATCTTCCTTTTGTTCGTCTTGGCTACCCTTTTCCCTACACCTAAACAGCAAACTCTTTGAGGGCAGAGCCAGAATCTGGTCTGGATTCCGTAAGGCACCTAATATGCTAAATATTATAAAAGATCCTTTTTTATTATTATATGCAATAAACTCACTGAAAATCCAAGTAAGCAGGACTTTAAGTAGGCAGACATAAGTGTCTTGTCAACAGGAAATCTCTCTTGCATAACTTCTCTGGCAGTTCTGGAAAGCTAAATGCGGGTGGGTTTATTTTCCTCACTGCAACTTAACAGGCAGGAAAAAGAAGTGAACCCGTAAAGAAAAACCATTTCTGAGAAAGGAGATTCTAGAAAAGCAGATGATTTTTAGCACGCAGAGCTGCCCTTGTGAAACATCTGCCATGACGTAGTCCTGTTTTGGCTGTAGACCAAGCGTATCAATAGCTCCACAGAGTAATGGGATAAGAAATGGGAAAATTGCCATTGCTTGTTTAGCAGCTTGTTTTGCTGATAAATGTCTGTCACTTTTCAAATAGCTACAGAGCAATTGTTTTTTGGGGAAAATATTTCCTTGAGCAGGAGGTTTGCAGGCCATTAGCTACTTCCCATCTGTGCTGATGTTTTAATACACTGCACATACACTTTGCTCCCTATTAGAAATTATTCACAGCTTTTGATTACGGGCAGGCAGCCCGAAGTTTAGAAATCACATCTGTCATTAAACAGATTTCTCTTGCCTTACTGAAAATTTAAATCTCAAAATCATTAGAACCAGTATGCATTTTTTAAAAGAGCATCTACTTTTAAAGATTGTAGGGGGGAAAAAGTATTATTTTTAGACATCTGTAGTTTTAAAATAATGACTGACTGTACAAAAGCAGGAGCTGACTAAAGTGGTGGCCACTGCGTGCTCGTTCCATGGCCAGAGGCAGAATGTCACTCAGCCAAGCACTGCTATGTGCTGGAATTCATCTCATCCCTTTTCAAACTGTGCCATGAACATTTTTTAATTCCACCTGATAGCTGCTAGGACAGCCAAGAGACAGACCTCTGTTTAGTATCACATGATACCTCTAATAATATCTGCTTTCACTTCACAACACCTACACTCAACAAGCAATTACTTGCAACAAATTTAGCTGTACCAAAAAAACACAGAACTATACTCTTAGCTGCATCAACTAACTAGATAGGGAGAAGACACTGCAAAACTATTCCTATTAGCAAGTATCCTTCCTTCTTTCCCTTCCTCCCATCAGAGGGAAAAAAAAGCAGAAAAAACCCAAGGAGATATGTAAAAACGTGGATACTGTTGCAGATTTACTCTAGGGATACACTTGCTTTGTCATCTGAATCCTTTGCTTTGTTTTTTTTTAGTTCAAGAGGATCACATAAAGGTTCTATCCTAACTACTTTTTAGACTTCAAAGAATAAAGTTAAGGGAGAAAGAGAAAAGAGATTCAGGTTTAGAAAGTACCCACTCAAGTACAAATATAGAAAGGGAGTGAAACTTCCAAGTCAGGCCCTGCACAGCAGAATACTCACACCATAATTTAGCACTTGGACCAAGAAGCAAAAGGACCAACACAGAGGCAGTGACTTCTTTTCAGAATTTATTGTAAAAAATAGTATTAAACAATAGGAAAAAAGCCACTTCTTGTTCAACCCATCACATATTGCTTTATGTGGAAACAATGGAAAAATGTGACAGAAATGTATTATCCATTCCTATCCATATATCAGATGATTCCAGCTACTCAGGACATGCTCATGGGAAAAATATTGGCAGTATCACGGCATATGGAAGTGGAAATAAAAAACATGCAGTATTTTCAATTGCAGTTGGGAGGCCTATTTCCTGGAGTCTAAAGATCATGTTGTTTTATCTGTTTTCCTTTAGCATAATGTACATTATCAGCCTTTCATAAATTCAGACACCGGCATAAAGCCCTGACTTTTTGCCAACAGTGACATACCCACCTCAAAGATAAATGTGGAAGCCAGAATGTCTGCCTTACTTCTGTTTGCAATTTCCTTTCCATAGGAACACGCACATGATATAGTTCCTGCTGACATGTATTTAAAGCTTGGCCAGCCCTTCTTCACTTATACCAGCTCAACCCCACTGGAGGTCCTCAGGGCAGCACAAACAATGGAGAACAGACTTCCAATGCTGCATCACATTAATTCTGACCAAAACCCACTTGTCCCAACATCAAACTATGTCAGATTCTGCATTAAACTGTATTATAAAAAATTTAAAACAATAAATTTCACAATTTTTTTGTGGATTTTCCAGCTCATGTCAAAACTGTGAAGTACCAGTGTTAAACTGAACAGAGCTCAGTTTAAACAGAGCCCCAAAATAACCAGTGCATAGTAGTATTTATCTGGTGCAATTAGCTTCACTATCAATTGGCAAAGTTGACTTAGCTTCAGTTTCATTCTTTTAAAACATCAATCAGAGAAAACTTAAGTTACATGGCACTGTTGAGACCACCTCATTTTCAAGTCAAGGGATGCACTTAGACACAGGTGCATTGTTCTAGGTATGACATGGCTACAGAACACAAATAATCAGAAAATGGGTCAGCAGAAACCTATGGATAAAGTTAAATATGAGTACCTAACCATTTTTTCCCACCGCTGAAAACATAATAACAACAACAACAGTTTGAGGTGACTCAAATGAATGACAGTCACTGGAGTAAAGTGCAGTGGAAATTTTGGTCATTCTTAAAGAAGATACAATGGAGCAATACAGGAAACTCCATACCAAGAGGGCAAAGTCAAACATTTGTTCTCTTGCACATCATAAAAAGTATTTTTGGTTACAAATTACCACTGCAAAGAGTCTTCTTGTAGACTAAACTAAAAATGTCTCTACCTAAAAAGCTTTGAGAAGTGTCAAAACCCCACAAATCATAACTAAAAAGCTTTCTCTAAGTCCTCTTCCCTTTTGAGCTGTCCTTATTTTAAGGAAGACCCTCATCTTGGTCAATCAGTTCCGTTTTGGTGGAGAACACATCAGCCAGCATGTGCTTTGGGATTTCAGACCCCCGTACTTTTAATGTGTAGCAGGCATTCTCTACTTTTGCCAGACTCTGTTTCAAGGTATACAGCTTCTTAGATACCTCGTAGGGTCCAGTGTTGCCAATGAAGGTAAAACCATCGTAGATCTGACGCAGGAACTGGCTCAGTTCAAAAGGTGTGTCTATGTCACCGTTCCCAACGCTGCTGATGCACAGCCGCATCAGCTCTCCAGTCAGGTCAGCCACTCCCAGCAGGTAATCAACAGGTGTTACCTTCAGGCTCCAAGTATGTGGTTGTTTCTCATGGGAATCGGAGGTCTGGGGACAGAACAAAAGAAAGTCCAGCAAAGAGAACTAGGAAGAAGCAGCCTGTAATGGTTCAAACACACACTAACTTATCAAAAACATTCTGGAAAATTAAATTGCATGGCGCATCCACATGCTCTGATTTCTGAAATATTAATCTCCTTCCAATGTACCACGAGGTAAGAAAGCATCAATTTCTAGTTGAGATATCATTTTCCTTCTGGCAAGCATGATAAACATACCCTACTTCTACCATCTCTATTGGCAAACAGAAGTATCCTATCTTTGTAGCAACATTTATTTGGGTCTCTTTTTCATCTGACAAGTTTTTTCCTAAATGGTCTGTCCAAAGCTACCAAACCAACCCAAAAGAGCCTGCGTTTTGCAAAGAAATAATATAATTTTGTAACAGTATCTTGAATTTCAAGATATATACTGACAGCTATAGTACTCTCAGATGTTTTGTATCAACTGAACTCATTAAAATAGCTACAAAAAACCCTACACGAAGAAAACTCATCACAGACTTACAAGTTTCCTCCTTTATCCAAAATATTGCCCAAATATTGGTAATGTGGGAGACAATGCAGGTTTTTTTCCATTCCCTTGTGCCCATAACACACTATCTACCTAAAGTGACAGATCTGGTCCAAGGCATGGATGCTGGGGTTAACAACTTCACAGTTTGTTAAAATTAAGTGTGCCATGATGGGCATACCTCTGGTAAAAACAACTTAATTCAAGCTAAAAATCTTGTTTCTTTGCAAATACCTTACCAAGAGAATATAGAAGGAATGGGAAGTGCTTTACAGCAGAATTTCTTCAACAGAAACAGATTCAGGAATTCTAGAGCAGCATTACTGTACGCTGCACATTCACTTCTGTAGATTGCCACAAATTACCTGTTTTCCTCTGCCAACAATCAAACTGCACCCACTTTACAGTGGTTGGTGCCAGTAGTTTGTCCCTATGATCTGTTTAAGGCAGGGCAGGAGTACAGCCAAGTCAAGAAACAGCAGATAGGGTATTAGGGCTAACATATAATGGGGCACCAGCTTGTCCTCTGAGAGGAATCAACTCTAGGAAAGTTACAAATGACCAAGCTAAGACGTATGTGTATGCAGTGCTTTTAAGAGACGCTGAATGCAGTGTCTCCTCTGACTAGTTCAGTACCAGCAGTAAAATTTCATTCAGGGAGTTCATCCAGCCTTGCATTCATTTATTTCCCTCAACTTCTGCAACATCACTATACACCAGCAGGTCTTACAGGCAGTCCCAGGCAATAAAAATCCCTCCTCTACATTAGTTTGCTAGTATTTCACTGTCCTGGATCTTTTGCCCTACCAGAAAGAGTTCAGTTTGCTCTCAAAAAGGATGTGAAATTTAGAAACTGGTACCCCACAGATTTAGTTTATTACTCATCAGAAAAAAGTGTTTTGAACAAGTGAGTCAAAACCCACATGTATACCTAATCCCATTCCACTAACTGGCCTTATTTAATCAGATGCCAAAAATGTGACTAAGCCTTCTCATTGCATTTCCATCCCAGAAAGATGTTTGTCACTTGGGAAAAGAAAAACTTTTACCTTGTTTGTTGTTTCTTCTCTGTCTTCTGCTGTAAATATTAGTTGTTTGTTGATCTCTTCAACACTAATCAAAGATCGTGTTTTGATAAAATACTGAAATGAGACTGCCTCAACATACTCTTGAAGTCCTGCAAAAACAGCAGAATCAAGTTCATGATTCAAACTTTCCAGCAATATCTATCCTCATAATTATTTATTTTTTAATAAGTCTTCTAAGTGAGACTATTTGAAAATTACGAGTAAAAAGTGAAAAGTAACATCATCCAGAAATAACATTGAAATATAATCTAACATAGAACACTTCTGAGGTACGAAAGACAGACCACAGAAAGCACACAGCAAATAAACATGTTCAAACTTTTACTCCAACTGAATTTTTCATTTAGAACCTTCTGTAATTTCAGTGTATAGTATCATAGTACTCTCAGAAACATATTGAACAGCAGCTCCCCAAAGTGTATCCCAGGGGTTCATACTTGGACCAATACTGTTCAATATCTGCATCAGTGACATAGACAGTGGCATCAAGTGCATCCTCAGCAAATTTGAAGGTGACACCAAGATGAGTGGTGTGGTTGACACATCTTATGGATGGGATGCCATCCAGGGGGACCTGGACAAGCTCGAGAAGTGGGTCCATGGGAATATCATGAGGTTTAACAAGACCAAGTGCAAGGTGCTGAATCTGGGTCAGGACAACCACCAGTATCAATACAGGCTTGGTGATGAACAGATGAAGAGCAGCCCTGATGAGAAGGACTTAGGGGTGCTGGTGGATGAGAGGCTGGACGTGAGGTAATGATGTATGCTCACAGCCCAGAAGGCCAATTGTGTTCTGGGCTGCATCAAAAGCAGCGTGACCAGCAGGTTGAGGGAGGTCATTCTGCCCCTCTGCTTTGCACTGGTGTGACCCACCACCTGGAGTGCCACATCCACCTCTGGGGTGTCCAGATAAGAAAGATCCAGACTAGGCTGGAGCAGGTGTAGAGGAGGACCACCAAGATGATCAGAGAACTGCAGCACCTCTCCATAGGAGAAAGGCTGAGAGAGTTGGGGTTATTCAGCCTGGAGAAGCAAAGGCTCCAAGGAGACCTGATTGTGGCCTTCCAGTAACTAAAGGGAGATTATAAGAAAGATGGGGACAGACTAAAATTTTTAGCAGGGCTTGTCATGATAGGACCACTGTAAGAGGATAGACATTTTTTTATGATGAGGGTGGTGAAGCACTGCAACAAGTTGCCCAGAGAGGTAGTGGATGCCCCATCCCTGGAAACATACAAGGTCAGGCTGGATGGGCTTGCAGGGGAACAAAAGGAGATGGTATGTTAGCAAGGAAATAAAAGATGGAATAATAAATGCAGTTTGTACCAGATTTGTATGCCATCTGCAGCACCTGCCACAATTACCTCAAGCTACCTACTTGGCAGATGGTGATTTTCTGTATGCTTTACAGCAAAGGTGAGATCTAAAAAAAAAAGTTTCAATATTCAGACAAGGAGATTTCTCAAGTTGTCAGATTTTCCTTATGTGCAGAGAGTTTGTGGAAAGCATGTGAGAAAAGTTCATAAGCAGAAAGCTTAAGTTGGCACTGTTGGTGGAAAAAAAAGCAGAAACAAAGCTGGAACAAACAGTCACAGCAGTACTAAGCTATAAAAAGTTTTGAAGACAAAGTCAATGCACGTGTATATCTGACCCATGGACAGAGAAAGCTCCAAAGGAGGACATTAAAGGAACGGACTGTAACGGGACAGAGATGGTTCTAGCAGAGCTATTCTGAGCCATTTTAAGGGGATGATTTCACTTCAAGAGAAGCAAAGAGGTATCATGCTGCAAGAGTGCCAGGATTAGACAATAGTTTTGTCAGTGCACACAGTGAAAAAATGAGGACGTACCCAAGGGCACCAGAAGTAGAAACCTGGTTCCACCTGAATAATTTTAATATCTTCAACTGACCTCTACAGGGCCAAGACCTCAGCCTATGGAGATATGCAGGAAGAAGGAAATTTAGACTTCACCTGGATCACAGAAAAAGTCTAAATCAAAAAGAAGACAACATAGATTTGAATAACAGATGAGGGTGGAAATACCCTGAAAAACTCAAGGGGTAGAAGGCTTTCCACATTACAATCACAAAAGCATGAGTGATCTGCAATGTTTTTTTGTTTTAAATATGTATTTGCATGGAAGCAATTCAGAATGGCAATTCAGCCTGTATCCTTTTTGCTTCTCTACAGCAGCAGTGGGAAAAGCATAATAAACATGCAGCAACCAAAATCCCACTCAACATTGCTATTCACAAACCAGAACACAAACAGGGAGCTGCAGCAAGGCCAATTAAATACCATAATTTAATCAACTGAATTCAGGTAAAGCATTCTGGGCACAAGCAATAGAAGAATACTGGATAAAAGCTACTCAGGATCTTCTCAGATCCTTCTTCAGAAGCTGCAGAGAGGTAGAGTTCATCACTCACTTTTCCCTGACTTACCCTCTGATGTAAGAGGACCAGTAATACATTACAAAATGTTGGTTTTTTCTGTGGATAAGCTGTAAGCCACCAGATACAGTAGCACTCAATGTGACACTATCTGTGAGAACCTCTCTGCTATCTACAGGGAAGACTAACACATATGAAGAGTCAACTTGGCACTTCCCACAGCTCCCAGAGGGATCAAATCAGCTCTCAGACTTTTTGGTAAACAGTTTTCTCGATCAATCATAACTCCCACTTTCAGCTCACTCCACTTTATTTCATCTCCACACAGAGAGAGGTTTTGTCATTTTCCATTATAAAAGTTTGGCTTCTCTGTTCACTTACCATTATGCATTTCTTACATGGACATAATTACATGTATGTATACACATTTTTGCTTCTTCCTTTCAGTCCACCCTAGCTGACATGTTCCAATCTTCTGCTCCTTCCTTTTGTTTAACACCATGTGAATGTTGCACACAACCTCGTTTGCCATTTACTGTCACCTTTTCACAATTAGGAAATCTATCTCCCACTATTTACAAGTCTTACAAAACCTCATCACAAATAGACTAGTAACATGTTAATCCTGGTCACAATTACTTTGCAAAAAACCACTCATATTTTACCTTTTTTTTTTTTTAAGTCTTTCTTCAGAAGTAGCTCCAGTATGACATTTCAATGACCCAAGACCTTGAAATAAGGTATTTCCATGTTCAGGTAGAAGGATGTTTAAACATGTTATGTTTTAACTTAATGGTAGGACATCCGCTATTTTCAGCAAATAATTCCCAAGGTGAAAAACCCCATCCCATTTCACTACACCATCCAACAATACCTTTCCCCTTACGCTCTTGTTTTGGATTTATTCCAAAATTGCCTTATTTATGGATGAAGCTGCCAGTAATGGAATATTTTGTAAGACTGCCTTTTATGTTTGGGGTTTTTTCCTAGTACATGGACCAAAAATCCCAACTAAAAGCACTGTATTATTTCTACTAGCACTTCTTAAAATTACAGATGTAAGGTAAAAAATTACTTAAGTGTTTTGATTTTTATCATATTTATTCTCTATAAATAGCTTTTACTAGACAGGTGACAATGATCCAGTGTAACAGCTTCCTTCTATGTTTTGAAAACTCATTTTCTACATAAGAACCAGAAAGTTACACTGAGGTATCTTCTGAGCACATGTCTATAAAGGGGAAGATTTTTCTGCCTGAAAGTTTGAGCACCTTTTTGCCAGCTGTATCAGCTGATATTCAAGACTTTTTTCCTCAACTACACATGCAAGCTCTGAGAAAGAAGTAAAAGGAGTTTCCCTAAGAAACTTTGCAAGAAATCAAGTTTCTTAAAAAAACTCAAAACAAGTCATTGGAGCATTCAATCCAAGAGTCAAATGAAGGCATAAGACACAGAAAAAGCTAGTCTTATTTAAAAAAATAGTAAATAATAGAAATTACTTAATTGCAGGAGTCATATCAGGGTAAACAGAATCTAATTGCACCTGTGATGTATGTGCGCCCATGCATGTGTGGAAGCTTTGACACAGACTGACAGATCAAATAAGGGGTGAAAATTTCCTCCTAAAATTTTGTTTACTTCATTTCCTCCTTTAAATACCTGTTCAGCAGTTACAAAACAGGTTCAAATGGATTTCATGCTTCTCAGTTGTTGGTGTTGGCAATGCCAATGCTACCTGCCATCTTCCCCAATAAGCTGCTTCTCTCCCTATTTCTTCTCAAACTCTTTTTCTTCCTCATCCCTTGTCCTTATTCTCTCTCTCTTTTTGTTTACAGAACAGGCTACGTTGATGGCTTGGACACAAGCAGACAGACACAAGTCTCTGCTCTCTTACCCAGCTCCTCCCCTAAACCACAGCAGAAATCACAAGGCAGCAGCAGCCTCTAGAAAGATGGTAAGAAGATACACTCAGCAAGTCTCTTCCAGGATCACTGTATGAAGGGTGGGGCACATTACTGACAAGGCGAGTCATGTGAAACTACCCACTTGCTAATTCATTACAGAATCAAAACAGCACAGGCATGGCTCCACCTTATCCTCATGTTTAGGCTGGCAAGTTACATTCTCATTAAAAAAAAAACAAAACCCAAACACAGAAACAAATATCCCTCTCCCCACCCCTCAAAAAAGGCAACAACAAAAGAAATCCCAACACCAAACCTCATATAACTCAGCAAAAAAAAAGAAAAAAGGTCATATTTTTGTGGAAATCCCAAACAGAGACAAACCAAAGTTAAAGTGGAGAGCCCTTATTACCAAGCTCTGCAGACTATGGGGAGGATGGGAGACTTAGGGAACCCACTTCTCCAAGGATATTGATCAATGAAGGGGAGAACTAGTGAAATTAGCAAATAATTAACAGGTATATCATCAAACGAAACAAGTACAAACAGTGAAAGTATTAATAAATAATTAAATTCAGTGTCCTATTAAGATGAAACTGAAAACTCACACTGTAGTCTTTCCTTTTAAGTTCTCTGCATACTTGACAATGATTCCTTAGATTCACAGGTCTCTTTTCAGGTAGAAGTTATAAAAACTTAAGTAACTAAATTAAAACTGAGGCTGTGAAACAATCAAACTGCTTTGTTGATTGTGAGCATGAAGTCAAAGGTTAATTTTATAACAATACACTGAGACAGAATAAAGCCAGCTCTCCTCAGTGACAGGCATGCTCTGGACATCCTGTTGTGAAAATGGCTTAAAAGAGTAATTTCACTCAGGGATGGATTTTATAAAACAGTACTAACAAATACAAATATAAGTACTAGAAACAATGGCTGTATAAGCTTACAAATTTGGGGGGAAAAAACTGTTTCTATTTACTGAGTAGTAATTCAAAAGTTGAATTAGTAGTATAATATTAATAATTAAATTAATGCAAATTTCTTGTATTAAGGCCTAAATATTTTGATGATTACACAATTGCTATATGACATCTATGACCACCAAAAAGTTCTGTTCAATTCTAGTTGCATGTGTTGAAGGGATGTATTTCATACGCTGAAGTGTTAATATTGTTTGCACTTTGCTTAAAGTTGAATACACACCAACTTTAGGGAAAAGGTAATCCCAAGATTAGTCTGCTTCCCCAAAAACTACAGGAAGAGACAGGTGCCTGCAAGAGTTAAATTATTTCCCCAACCAGGCACAAAAACCCGTCAGAGAACTGCAAAGAGTATTTCAATCTCTCGTTGCAGAGAACAGGTTTATCAAGGCTTTTTTATACTGTTATTAAAAACATATGGACGTATTACCAATGCTGGTATTACCAATGCTGGTAATATGTAGTCTTTTTGCAGATGACTAATTATGGGTGAGAAATTCACAAACTTTAATTTTGCTTCTACTTGAAGACCTGAGGGATTTATCATGGTTAGTTTTGTAATCAAAGTTTTTGTTCTGAAGTTTGGGGGTTTGTTTTTTACACCCCAACAGCCAGCCCCAAATGTAAAATTCTGAAGAGCAGTCAATGTTCTACCTGAACTCTTAAAGAAACAAACAAAAACCTACAAACTATTCCCATGACAAGTGGTCTTCCTGACCTCTTTGACTACCACAATTGCCTTGAGAATTAATATAGTTTTAAAAGTCATTCATTTAGACAGCAAATTTTACAGCACTAACAGCCTTGAGGGCAAGTGTTCAAAACACCAAAGAAAGGAAGCTCTGACTCAGCCAGGATGTTCAATGATCAAAGAAGGAAGAGCACCTAACACAACACAGCTCCTGCAGTTCAAACCACAGTGAAAGTTCTCCCTAAGATTATGTTGTTTCCATGCAACAGACCCAACTCATGAGTACCACTGGTGACCATTCATCCTCATACCTACAGATTCTGGTGAGATGGTATAAACTCACATCCACCACTCACCTACCCCTATTTATCACCACATGAGTGCAAAACAAAAACTGAATTATAAGGTGCTATACTAGTTGTTTTTTGGAATGGAGTTCCTCTATGACACATTCTCCTGTGTGATTTTAAATAAACAAACAAAAAATCTTCATAGATTTTTCTTGAACTTCTGTTATGTTCCAGCTGCACTTGGTTCCTGTAAAGGCTGGAGAGATCTAGGTCTGTGAATGACTAATGTCAACAGCTGCAAGGTTGAAAAATATTCCTGAACCAGAGCACAAGGTCTCCAGCCTTTTGCTAGCTACGAAACTGAATTAAAAGACAAACAATATCACTAGTTTCAGACTGTCATGTGAATAACTGCAGCATTTGCCATAATAGTATAGCAAGACTTCAGGACAGTTAGTTCTTCAGTTAAAACTAGGAAAGCACAACCTTTGTGATCATGCTGAACCACAGCATGTTTCTTTAAGACTGTTCATAGTTTCTCTTAAGGATTTATGCTGTCCTGAATGGCTCCTGCTGAATTTACATCCCGTTCAGAGATCAGCTGACAATGAATGCGCAGATAGTGCATGCCTTGTTTGGTCATGTCTGAATTTGCATTCATTTTCCCAGGTTTGTTTTAAGTTTCTGTGTATTGACATACAAAACCTGTAGCAGAGTGACAGGCTTTGCAGTTGCTGCTTTTTCCTTTTCCCTGGAAGAACCTAGAAAAAAGGCGTGAACCAAAAATAATGAAAGAGTGGTAAAATGCAACAAGCTGAAGATATCAAATTTCAAATAAGCAATTTGAGAAGTGACGAAAATCAGTTTGACCAAGCCTGTTGGCAGAGCTGGGGATGCGAGTTCAGAGAAACAAGATTAATTACCCAAAGAAAGAAATTAACAAAATTGTATCTGATAAACATTAGCTTATTCACTGCAAATTCTGTTAGTTTTCCAGTATAATCAGGAAACTTTGTTTCCATTTCTGGCATTTTACCTCTCACCTACAACAGCAAATAGATTAATTCTTCAGTTACATCCTGTTCCTGTGTTATTATATTTTCCCACCATCTTGCATAAACCTGATTGCTTCCTCCACGGATAGCATTACTTTTAAGTTTTAGGCATATTCAGGTTTTATGCTGGGTGAGACATTCACAATTCACGGTATCTTCCTCATGCAGTAAAAAGCTTTTCCTTTGTATCACCACCTTATGATTCAATATGCCACCTATTCTAATTATAATTTTTAAGTTTTCTTAAAGAAAAAAATACATGTCCTACTTCTACTGTTCCTGTTGTGCAGAACAGTTCATTGATATTATATCCTTGATATTATGTACCTTGATATTATTTCAGAAATACATGTGTGTCTACAAATAGAAAGGTAGTTAGCATGGCTGAAGTAGGAGATGTTCTTTCCATATTTTGAGTTTAAAAGTTATGGAAAAAAACCAGTAACCCAGAAATCTTTTTGTGGATAGTTCCTTTAGTTTGTATTCTAATTCAAATTCTTGCTACAATACTCAAAAAAACCTTATTACTTAAATCATCTGTAATCTAAATCTGGCCTGTTTGGACCCCACTCATCTTCACAGCATTTCTTACATAATGATGTCTGGTCATCCTACATACTGCAGTTAAAAAGTGTCATTCTACTGAAATTAAAGTAGTTCCTTTTCATCCACACAGGGTCAACTGGCTTTGTCCAATCCAGCAGTGCAGTTTGTTGCAATATGCTTACCTGCCTAAAGCAACTCTAAATGGCATAAGGCAGGAGATAGAAATTAGCTCCATTATATCATTCTCTCAGAACACAAACAGTGCCTGCACAAGATAAATTATGTGTTACACTGCGTCAGTGCTGAACTTTTACACAGAATTTCCTGCATCATCATCAGCAGAAGCAGTCACAGAGCAATAGTTTTGACAAGGTGCTGACATTTTACAGCCTCGTCATCTAATCCTATTGAGAGCAAGTGCAGACATGATAAACAGCTAATGAGCTTCTCTGTGCACAGCACTCCACTCACCACTGCTGCTCACACAGCAAACAAAGGTCAGCCAACACTGCTCCAGTTGCACCTACTATCATCACTCGACGCCACACTACTTAAGCTCCAGAAGAACTGTGGACTCCTCGTTCAAAATTTTGTCTTGAGGGATAAAAACCTGAGCAAATCATCAAATAGCTAGAGATTTCATTTAACAGAATCATGTTAAAAAGGTACTCCATTCAATCCCACACAGTGCCAACCTATCTAGCAGTCAAGCAGTCCTTAATTTTCCCTCTGCATTACGCAAGTTTTGTATTTATGCAATGTACATTTAGAACATGATTAGAACAATTCCGGGGCTCTGGCCCGTGCTGTAGTGGAGAGCACTCCGGTCTCCGAATCTGAAGGTCATGAGTTCAAGTCTCAGTGTATGGACCATCCCCTAGCAGTTCAATGCCTCCCCTGCCATCCCATCCTATCACATCTCGGATGCTCAGCAGGGTCAGCCCCGGTTAGTACCGGGTGCTGTGACAGTCCCGAGGACTTCACTGTCACTGTCCAAGCTCGCTCGGCCGTGGCAAATGATCCTCAGGACTTAAACGGTGGGGCCAGTTCTGCGCATGCTGTGCCTCACCTGAAAAATCCACTGCACAGGCTGGGAGGGCACATGGTGAGAGCCCTTCCCAAATCTTCATTCGCAAAGATTGGTCATTATTATATAGAAAAATTCCATAAATCCTAACACAGAACCATGAATTGTTTAGTTTGTAAAAGACTTCTAGGATCATCAAGTTCAACCACTAAGGCAGCACTGCCAGGTCCACCACAAAACAAGGTGCCTAAGCACCACATCTACAAACATGTCTTTTAAATACCTGCAAGAATGCCGACACCACCACTTTCCTGGGCAGACTGTGCCAGTGTTTGACAACCCTTCCCATATNTGCTGTGCCTCACCTGAAAAATCCACTGCACAGGCTGGGAGGGCACATGGTGAGAGCCCTTCCCAAATCTTCATTCGCAAAGATTGGTCATTATTATATAGAAAAATTCCATAAATCCTAACACAGAACCATGAATTGTTTAGTTTGTAAAAGACTTCTAGGATCATCAAGTTCAACCACTAAGGCAGCACTGCCAGGTCCACCACAAAACAAGGTGCCTAAGCACCACATCTACAAACATGTCTTTTAAAGACCTGCAAGAATGCCGACACCACCACTTTCCTGGGCAGACTGTGCCAGTGTTTGACAACCCTTCCCATATTGAAATTTTTCCTAATATCCAATCTCAACCTCCGCTGGTGTGACTTGAGGCTGTTTCCTCTTGTCCCATTGCTTGTTACTTTGGAGAAGGGACCACCCCCCACCTGGCTACAACCTCCTTTCAGATAGTTGTAGAGAGTGATAAGGTCTCTCCCGAGCCTCCTCTTCTCCAGACTGTACACTCCCAGCTCCCTCAGCTGCTCCTCATTGGGCCTCTGCTCCAAAACCTTCAACAGCTCTGTTGCCCTTCTCTGGACATGCTCCAGCACCTCAATGTCTTTTTTGTACTGAGGGGCCCAAAACTGGGCACAGCACTCGACGTGTCGCACCACCAGTGCCGAGTACAGGGGGACAATCACTGCCCTGGCCCTCTGGCCACACTATTGCTGATACAGGCCAGGATGCCACTGGCCTTCTTGGCCACCTGGGCACACACTAGCTCATGTTCAGCTGCTGTTGACCAGCACCCGCAGGGTCCTTTTCCACCAGGCAGCTTTTGAGCCACCGTTCCCCCAGCCTGTAGCACTGCACAGGGTTGTTGTGACCCAAGTGCAGGACCCTACACATGTTGCCAAGCGCTTCTTTCTTGTCTTTAGGTCTCACACAGATCTTTTGTGTATATTATTGATATTTCCCTTAGCATTTGAGAGTTAAATATGTATATCTAAAAGCTTAAACACATATATACACAAATAAAAAATCCTGGAAAATCTCTTCCTCCCTTTCATAAATTCATACCATCTTTTTCAGTCCTTTCCTTGCACAGTGTCTCTCAACCATTTTAAAGAAACAGTACACATTTCCTCACAGGATATATATGGTATATACTGCAAAGTGGGGCAAAGGAGCAGGAATTCTATATTCCAAATAGTAAAGCTTTAAAAATATCAACAAAGCAGAACACTCTAACACAACAAATGAGGAGCTCTGCATTAAAAAAAGACTTCATTATTTCAGTATCTCTTTGTTTGCTTGTTTAATCATCCCCTGGGACAATCTGTACTGTTAAGAAACGTGTAGAAAACAGTCATCAGTTTTTGTTGTTGTTCAATTAGTGCTATACTCAGTGTTTGAGCTCATGCAAGTGTCCTTTGGGGAAACGTCCTGCGTGCCATTAGCACTATTCTTAATGAGGGAAAGCATGAAACTCCTTTAGTGCTCTGCCAGAATTGTTTTATCTTCAAGTCAAAAGAACAACTGCTTGGAGTAACCCCAAAAAAAGCATTTAACAATTACAAGTGGCAAACAATATTCCCAAGCATTATACTCATAGCACTCTTCTATTTATAGGCTAACAGTTATTATACTGAATAAAATAGGTATTAGGCAGGTTTATTACGCAGACAGTCATGATTCCCCAGTTAAGGCTGCTACAGTGGTTTCCATTATAAGCCCCGTTTTGAACCCTTTTACTCTTTCTGTGAGAGGTAGGGTGGGGAACAGGAGGATGTTTCATGTTTGGTTTCAAGACAAAGGAGAATATTTTTAGGAAGTTTGAGGTTAATTAGACATGCTGCTTTTGAGATATGGGACATAGGCGTTTCTTTATTCTTTTTTGAAGAAAAAAGAAGCTTAATGGCAATGTTTTAGTTCTTAAAAAGCTTTTTAACTAGTTCTCCAGAATATCTTTAAAGTACAAAATCAGAATTGAAAACCAGGGGTTAAAGCAAGGTCCAAACTAAAAGTTTTAGGAAATATATAACAACAAAAGATCTAACACTTTTCTTACCTACATTTATTTTCAAAAAGGCATGCAAGCTTTTTCCACTGAAAAAAGCGCAAAGCAACAACTGAAGAACTAGACTTAAAACCAAAACTAAAAGCAACATTCCTAACTCCTATCACTGTTTCCCTCCCAACTACTGTTCTTCATAAACAGTGGTGGGCAGGGGGAATAAAGCATTCCCTTTCACAGTTGTTTTTCATCTAACTGTCCCCTCATTCTTCATGTTTCTAGGTTTTCTATCTCAGCTTCATCATGCTGATGTCAAAGATCTTCCCAACTCTGACATCTCCTTGATCCTAACTTCAGCACAATCAGGATCTACAATTCCTTTTTTTGCCATCCCCACGACTAAGTGGAGAGCAGAGGGTTTACTGACTAAGGTAAGTGTAAAAGTCTGGCTAAAAGGTTGCATTTCATACTCGTTATACACCCAGGCTCATTTACACAATGCCTAAAAGCATTCCCTGTCTTCTCAGTGACACACGCCTATATTGTAATGCATGACCTTACAAAACATGGGCACCAGCTGGCATGAACTTCCCTCACAGAAGAGTATATAGAATATAGAATTTAAGTAGATGACCTACAGAAACACAATGAAGGCAACTTATTTCAGGTACAAATCCCTAATTACAGAAACAACAGGGAGATCTCAGGGCCAAGCAGCATTATACAACTGATGAGGGTCCACAGACTTGCCATTTATGTAACCTGAAGAGAGGAAAAAAGTAGTACAGCCATTTCTGATTCTAAACCCAGAAATGCAATGGGGGCTGTGTATTTCTATCTTTCAGTTCTGTTCAAAAAACCTGCAAAGTTCAGGTATTTGAGAGACTGCACACCTGATTGCTGGAAAGGTGGACAGTAGAATCTTCTTCTTCCCCTTACTATTTAGCACATTTGTCTTCCTTTCTTTTTACCTAGAAAGGTCAACAAGATTCATTCTCTTTTCTTAATACTCTAGTCAGAAAATTATTTAATTCTATGACAATCTCACTTAGAGTCCCATGTAAGCATGACCCTAAGATTAGCTCAGTTGGTTAAAACTCAGTTGTAATAATGCCAAGGTCATGGGTTCAATCCCCTATGTGGGCCATTGACTTGAGAGTTGGACTCAATGATCCTTGTGGGTCCCTTCCAACTCAGAATAGTCTGTGATAGTCTGTGACCCTGTTAGGGATGTGCTACTGTGTATGTAACTGTGCAGTTCCAGATGTCACAATTTCAGAAGGATGCGAAGGCCCCTGAAGGCAACAAGGGAAGGGCAACAAAGCTGGTGAAAAGATTGGAAGGTATGTCCTCTGAGGAGCAGTTAAAGAATTTGGGCTTGTCCAGCTTGGAGAATACAAGGCTGAGGGGCGACCTCATTGCTCTCTACAGCTTCCTGAAGAGGGAAGTGGAGAGAGTAGTGGTGATCTCTCCCTGGTAGCCAGAGACAGGACATGTGGGAATGGCTCAAAGCTGCATCTGTCAGGGGCATTTCTTTATCAAGAGGATGGTCAAACTCAGGAACAGGCTTTCTAGACAGGTGGTCAATGCTCCAAGTCTGTCAGTGTTTAAAAGAGATTGTTTAGACAATGCCCTTTAACTTCTGGTCATCCATGAAGTGGTCAGGCAGCTGGACTGGATGATCACTGTAGGTCCCTTCCATCTGAATTTGCCTATTCTATTCTATTCTATTCTAAAGTTTTGCAGTTGTGGAGGCATTGAGTCATCACACACACATGCAGCAGGGTTATTCAGAAAAGGTTAACAAATCTCAATGAAACTTTCAGAAACTTTTGTTCATACAACTGAATGCAAGAAATCTCAGATTTTATAAGCAGTACTTAAAATGAAAATCAAATCACATTTTCAGTATGTCAAGATACTCGTAATACACTTGGACTAGTATTGTTCACCATTTGAGATCATCTGTAGTGTCAGTGTTTTGAATTCTCTCTTTTCACTGTGTCATTACAATACTTACCATAAATATCACTAAGACATGTATAGATTAAGTGGCTTTTTAAGAAAAACTATTTGTATTTAATTTGAACAATCCAATGCATCACAGGTAAGAGGTGTGGGGAATTAATTAGAGCCATTAAGACTATCAGAGCAAGCTCCTTCTGGTTCCAAATTGCTAAACTGAGCTTGCACTCAAGAGCTGTCCCACTCATAACAAACTTACATTTGTGTAAGACATGAGTACAAGTTAATCTGTGCACTGTTTGTCTTGTAAATTATATACATGTATTTGCTTCTGGTTTATCAAATCAATCTTATAGACATTTTTAAACAATTAAATAATTCAGGGCAAAACTTCAGCTCTTCTGTGCTGAAGAAGTCTTGCCTAAACAAGGAAAAACATACACGATTCCAAATGTACTAAAACCAAGATTGATAAACACAAGACACTTTTATGCCATGACCAAGACGTCAAAGCAGTTACGTATTTCACTCCTATGTTGCCACAAACAAGGTATACGAAATTTTAGTAAGATTCAAATTGTCAGCAAAGACTCAACCAAGAATTTGACAGAAATTGTAATGAAAGCACTGTGATTTAGTATCTCAAGAATGTTGGTAAAGGCTGCTGTTTACAGAGTGGGGCAGAAAAGCAAGCCATTGAAACATGTAAGCTGATTTAATGCTTGTAACAGAGAGGCACAAGCACATTCTGCGTCTTTAGAAGAAAGTGCTAATTTAAGGATCTTAATTCGTGAACTTTATCAACTCAAAATGGGTAATTTCACAAGATAGTCTCTCCCACTCTCCTCCCAGAAACTATAACCCTTCAGGTAGGGTAAACGAGTGTGTTACACATACACCTTTCAGTCAGAGAAGATCAGCCACTACATTTGTTAGAACTACTCCCAGCTGCTGTTTAGGTCAGGGTCCAACTTCTTCCAGTAGTAATCTTACACTTAAATCTTCCTCTAAACTGCATTAAAAAGACTGTAGGACAATAGTCTCTCTAATACCAGAGCTAACTTTGCTAGTAACAAAGATTAACTCAAGTCTTGATTTATAATCACAGAAATTTAATAAATTCAGATCTGCAGCATGAAGGGGAAATATTGCTACATAAAGAGAATCTGAGTTCACTTCAATACAGCACACTTTCCCTATTTTAAAAATAGTTACCTGGAGATATAGCTCTGTGGAACTGATACATGTCTTCTCCAATAAGTTCTTGTGCAACCTGCTTGATCTTCCGTCGGACAGCATCTAGCTTGACTTCAGATTCATTTAGTATTTCCTCCCCATTGGGAGCACTGCAATCATAAAACAGAAACTGAAAGAGCAGTTTTCAGAACACGTGCAAACAGTTAAAAAGTATTACATGTTTTCTTTTACTAATCAATACATTTTAATGGCTTCAAGAAAAAGCAAAGCTGATACTGGAATTAGAAACAGTTAAACTTTCATTGATAGCTATTCAAATTTTGTAGATTTTTACTAGGAAAATAATCAACCAGGCAGAGTTCTGGTAGCATGATGTTTATTTCAGACTAGACTTTAACTATTGCATAAGTAAGAAACAGGAGACATGTATGCAAAGGACTCAAAAAATATTCCAGAAAATGAGCATATTCACAGAAGTACTTCAACCTCAAAAAAAAATATTTTGCAATACTTGACAGCATTGCAAAATATGATACATTATGTACTTCTACGTGTGATTTTTTTATTCCAGGAAGTAGTTATGGACTATGCTGTTCAGGAACAGCTGAAATACCTGATTCATGACCACAATACATACTTGGCATTCACAGCTCAGTTTATTTAATTTTCCTTTAAATTTCCCCTCTCCTGCCCTCAAATAATCCATATGGTACATCAGTTTACAGTCTATTTAAGGAACTGCTGACAGACTGGTCTTGAGAAAACATTTAAAAGCAAACAGTAAAGTTTGCTGAGATTAAAGCCACAATAATTGCGAAAAGCAAAAGAGAAGGAAATACAAAATACAGCACAGAAATCTTCCACTCTGACAAAACCAGGAATGTCTTACAAAATAGGAATCTAAAATTCAGAGTAATGAGTTTTTTGTTGTTGTTGTTTCCTCCACAAGTTCCCAGCTACTCAGTCCCTGCAGTGGGAGTAGCTATTTACAGTCAAGGCTGTGGTGATTACTGGAATTATCACAATACCTCTTTGCAGAAGAAAACCAAGTTAAAACAAGTGCAACTTCATAATCTCTATTTATAACTCTTACTACAATGGTAACTACAAATAGTTACTACTTCAGCATAAATGCATTGATAGGTAACAAAAAATAAATTAAATTACAAAAAAAAGGAACAGGGAGAGCTCTTGTAACATGGAAGACCACTGTTTGTCATATATGGCAAACATTTTATACAATATGCTATGCAAAGCTTCAAATTTTCCTGTTGTGCTTCTAGTTTTGTCTGTGGCTTCCGAAGATTGCTGGAAGGCTCATGAGAACACAAAACACAGAGCAGCTCAAAACTTCATATAAAAGCCCATCCTGTTGCAGGATTTACATAAACAGACCCCAGGTCACGTCCTCTTTGCATTGACAACCTTGAGTGCAGCTGCAACGACCAAAACGGTGACTTAATTGCCCAGGCAGCTAACCTGAAGGGAGGGTGCATACTCTTCTCTCACAGGCTGCTGAAAGCTGGAAGGCTCTCATCTGCTGGGCCTTCTACTGCTCTGATCTAGTTTAGCACACCAATAAACCAACCGAGGAACTTGAACCATCGTCTTTTAATTCTCTAACTGGAATGAGCATTAATTAGCTCACCTCCACCCTAAGGATGTTTAGGGGAGGATAATTAAATTCCTCTCAACAGAACATTGCAGCTGTTAATCACAAACACAGACAACATGGCAAGGCAGCTTTTGCATTTCTACAAACATTTTCATGTTCAATGTGACTCACCTGGTAAACCTGTGGAGCAGAAATATCGTCCTTTTGCTTTCGATAGTTATATCACGACTGAGCTTCACGAGCCGTTCATATTTATCGTGCCTGCTGTCAAGCTCCAGCTGGAATGCTGCAGAGTCAATCGTGACAGCAACAAGCACAGTTACCACAGGAACACAGTACAGGGAAAGAGCAAAGTGCCTGTGCTGCAGTAACTGCTTAGGAGCTTCTGCCCCACCAGGCGAGTCTCCGGGTGCCTTTCCCCAAGGTGGGCAGCGTGGCTGCCCCTGCACAAGGCATGGCTGCAGAGGCCACACTGCCCACCACCTGCCAGAGCTGCACAATTCATCATTAATACTACCTTTGTTTAATAAGTCAGCTTTAAATAAACATCAACCCTGATGATGCCTTAAGGCAGCCTAAACAATTTTAAGCTAAAATACTTGGGGTGGTCCCGTGGTGTAATGGAGAGCACTCCAGACTCAGAATCCCAGGGTCCTGAGTTCGAGTCTCAGTAGGGACCTTCCCTGGCAGTTCAATGCCTCCCTGCCATCCCATCCCGTCACATCTCAGATGCTCAGCAGGGCCAGCCCCGGTTAGTACCGGGTGCTGGGACAGTCCCGAGGACTTCACTGTCACTGTCCAAGCTCGCTCGGCCGTGGCAGATGGACCTCAGGACTTAAACGGTGGGGCCAGTTCTGTGCACGCTGTGCCTCACCTAAAAAAGCCACTGTGCAGGCTGGAAGGGCACACTCACATGGGGAGAGCCCTTCCCAAATCTTCATTCGCAAAGTCTGGCCATACGTATATACATACTTGGTTTTACTAGTAAAATCTATTCTACAGTATTGCTGTTTGGGAAACTGACTTAAAATTTCACCCAAATCCAGCAAGATAAATGGAAACCCGAAACCCTACAATCATTTCTAAAGAAGATTCACCAGTCTCTAAAACAAAACAAATAAAAGGCACATATACTGTTCAAAATGCACCATTTAGTTCTAAGAAAGGCTGCATTTCACATTCCAGCTAGACTTGGAAAAAAGTCAAATATTTTAATATCCCTAAGGATTAGAAGTACTAAAGCAAAGTGAGATCAATTATTTAAAATAAGATCTCTGCCTTGTTGATGTTAATTCTCTATAACTACAATGAAGACAGAGAAGAGAGGATGTGTATTCTGGTTATCACAGTCAAATATATGAATGTTTCACAGATACCATTAACATTTTATAGGCCATTATTCCACTAAATAAATCATTAATAGATACTTAGAAGAAATCTAACACATTTCCTACATAAGTGTCTTGAGGTGTTAAAGTCTCCATGCAAGAAAAAGCAGAAAATAAACTAAGAGGTTACAGTTTTAAAGGGTCTGACAAGTGAATATCCTTTAAAAGACATAGCAGTTCACAGGCAAGCAAAGTTTGGGTGAAGCTACAAAAATAACTATTTCATCACCTTGATAAAAACTTGGTTCTTCTTATTTTGTTCTGTTCTCCCCAGTCTTATTCTGAAACTCTAAGATAAGTCACAAATGCTCCTACTGATCTTCTAATTCTTACACATATTTGTTTGGTGTGTCTCTTCCCAAGTCTGAGAGTCAATTCTACCCCTGAATTATCCTCAAGAAGAAATTTTCCCCCAGATCATAGTGACAGGAATTTGAAGAAGGGTGACTGGGACTTCCTTTCATAGGATACCATATGACATTTCCAATGACCATTTACAAGTGCCGTTACCAGGAAATCCACTATTCTGAAGATCTACAATATTAGCAATGCCCCCACTCTCTTCTGGACAGCTGCGGCTTTTAGACTTTTATGTTAGATTTTAAACCTGTTAGGGACTACTATGAAGTGCTTTCTGACTTGAAGTAATACAGACAAATACAGTAATCTTCAGCCTAACAGGATGCAAGGAAACCTATTGTACTGTGCCACTGCCTAAAATTGCTTAGGATTAGGACTTGGGGTGTTCTCCAGCCTAATACATCAAGCCCACACAGCCATTTCCTCCACACATCCCACTATTATGCCTAATCTATCACTGAAAGCAAAGATTCAGACTCTATTGATAGTTTTAGTGGTACAGAATCAGACCATTAAAAATGACACTTACTAAATCTTAACCTTACAAACCAAGGTACTATCCACTCTCTGTATCACTAAGCTGTCATATTTAAGATGTATTACCAAAAAAAGGAGTAACTCCTTGGGTTTTGATTAATTAGATTGTTCTGGGGTTCTATGATTATTATAGAAGAAAATTTCTCATTACTTTTTTAGAAATTTTTGGTGCCAATAGATCAATTCAAGTACAACTTTTTTTCAGAGGTTAAAAATAGCAAAACATGTATAATAACTATTTAAGGCCACACATTAATGGGGCAACCCTGGATGTGTGCATGGACTGCAGAACAAGATGCTGAAGAGCAGCACTGGGAAAGGGACCTGGGGGTCCTGGTTGATGGCAAGCTGAATGTGACTCAGCAGAGCCCTGGCAGCCAGGAGGGCCAACCATGTCCTGAGGGGCATCAGGCACAGCATCACCAGCCGGTCGAGGAAGGGAATTGTCCTGCTCTGCTCTGCACTAGGTGGCCTCACCTTGGATATTGTGTGCAATTTTGGGCACTGTAATATAAGAAAGATATTAAGCTGTAAGGGAGTGTCCAAAGGAGGGCAACTAAGATGGTGAAGGGCCTTGAGGGGAAGCCGTATGAGGAGTGGCTGAGGTCACTTGGTCTGTTCAGCCTGGAGAAGAGGAGACTGAGGGCAGATCTCATTGCAGTTACAACTTCCTTGTGAGGGGAAGAGGAGGGGCAGACACTCATCTCTTCACTCTTGTGACCAGAGACAGGACCTGAGGGAATGGCATGAAGCTGAGTCAGGGCAGGTTTACGTTACCCAGAGGGTGGCTGGGCACTTGCACAGGCTTCACAGGGAAGTGGTCACAGCACCAAGCCTGACAGAGTTAAGAGGCATTTGGACAACACTCTCAGGCACATGGTGTGACTCTTGGGGTGTTCTGTTCTGCGACTGGAGTTGGACTCCATGATCCTGATGAGTCCTTTCCAATTCAGTAGATTCTATGGTTCTATGATTAAGTTGTTTAGATTCAGACAACATACACAGAAATAATGCAGAACTCTGGCTCACCTTACATAGTTTCCTCAGTTGTAAACTATCTGGAGCATACTTTTTCCTAATGCTTGTGCCTTACATGGAGACTAAGACCACCTGTATCTCTGTCTGGAACTTATAAACACTAGTGCAATACAAACTGAGATCTCTAAAAATCTGAATAAAGTGTGTCCCTTAAATACTTTCTGCAATTAACAAAAAACTGCTGACTGGATCTCATGGAAAAGGAAGGAAACAAGTGTAGGTACAATATTCAACATGAATGACAGTGCAGGTGGGGTGGAGGGAACCTTAAACATCATCTAGTTCCAACCCCCACCACCATGGGCAAGGACACTTTCCACTCAACCAGGTTGCTCAAAGCCCCATCCAACCTGGCCTCGAACACTTCCACAGACGGGGCATTCACAGTTTCTCTGGGCAAAGTTCAGGGGTCACAGTTAATCATCTGCCAAGCTGATTTACACAGGAAAATCTAAATACCTGTTTTTAAAAAAGCAAGGAAATGATATGACATTGAAATTACCATCTGTAACAGCCACACAGCCTACATTTCTCCTTAGCTTCATAAAATAGGTGGAATGGAGAAAATTTTACACCAAGAGATTATCTGTTCTCCATATAAAATTTCCTTCCCTATTCTGTCAAGGCTTCTCATTTCTGAAGCTCAACTTTGCCTTGTTAAGGCTACTTTAATGTGAAATTTAAATTTACTGGAGTTTAAATCTGGTTTTGTGAAAAACTGTATAAAACCAATTTGGTGAAAGGGAAGTTTACACTTCCTTATTTAAAGAAATTCAAATACAAGTTAATTTTTAAAAAGCACTCAAACTGAAGGGTCTACCTACAGGTCTGCATTAGTTAGTTAAACTCTTATTTTTAAAAAGTGCAGCTATAAGCAGGTACCAAGTCACAAAACAATACATTCATATTCACATTAAAAGTAAGCTTAACCACCTATGAACCAGAGCCAAGGTCAGCAGCCTCCTCAGTTTCTCAAAGGTCACCATCTCCTCCTCTAGCCCCCGTGGCTCAGATTTTGCATTACACCTCTGCAGATCCCACAGTTTTCTGCCACCAAAGGGCTCAGTCACCTTTTGCCCGGCTGACCACTTGTGCAGTTTACTCAGCATCAGGTTCAGCACAGGTAGGGTGGGGAGGGGGAACAGCAGGTGGGATGGAAATGGGAGCAAGTCATGAGTCAGGTGAGCTTTGCAAAATCCCACTCTCAGGACTTCCCTGCACGAAAAGCACAACACTAAGCTGAGCATGACTCCAACTAGTTTCAAGCTTCTCCCTCAGTGAGAGATGGTTTATCCCATCATTGTATGGCAAGGCTTCACGAACGCAGATTTGGGCAGGGCTCTCCCCACGTGGCTGTGCCCTTCCAGCCTGCACAGTGGATTTTTAGGTGAGGCACAGCGTGCACAGAACTGGCCCCACCGTTTAAGTCCTGAGGTCCATCTGCCACGGCCGAGCGAGCTTGGACAGTGACAGTGAAGTCCTCGGGACTGTCCCAGCACCTGCTACTAACCGGGGCTGACCCTGCTGAGCATCCGAGATGTGACGGGATGGGATGGCAGGGAGGCATTGAACTGCACTGTTCCATCATTAAATACTGGTAATTTCCTAGCAATTTCTACTCCATGATTTTATAATCCATTTTTCCAAATGTTTACTTACATTTAAAGGACGTCATCAAAGGTGAAGATGGATTAACATTCTCTTTCTCCTCTCTTCTTTGACCATGTGGAAAATTGTCATGCTTGCGTTTTCTGAACCCACCCGATCCTATTAATAGAAGATACACACAAAAAATAGATTAAAAACAAAGTAGTTTTGCCAAAGCACAAGCAGCACCAGAATGCTGTCTTCACAGCAAGCCATGTTTTACAGAATAGAACAAGGTAACTGGATGAACATTATTATTAACTGATGACAGCTTCTTGTTATCATGTTGCTTTTTCTACCATACTCCTAGTGAAAATCAGAAAAAAAATCCTACCAATTTCAATGGATGAGTGTGGCAGGATTCTACGTCCTTTTGTTTTGCAACAATCTCACAACCTTTTATGTTTTCTTTCTGTAAGGGAATGGCTGCATGCAAATCTTTGTGTCAACAAGGGCCTACAGGATTAGACCTTCTTTTTTTTCCTTCCTTTTATTCAGCTTGAAAGGAATCAATATACTGCAAGCTTTTATTACTGTAATTATTGATGTCATGGGTCTTCAGGAACCAGAAAAAGAAGCAAGGCATAATTTAAGCAGACTACCACTATTCCGATATGCAGGTCTAACTCCTGCACCAGACCTTCTTAGGTCCTTACACTCTGCCTATTAACCAGTTTCTTCTCTATTCACGCTGATGTGGTTGTTCCCTTCAACTGGCTTTGTGTGCCTCTTCCTTAGACCCCCTTTTCAAACGACACCCAGAACTCATCTCTTTTGGACTATGTTTTACTGTTTCTTCCTTTTGTCCTTCCTTCACCTTGGACTCACTCATTGTGTCACTCCCTCTCGCTCCCTCCTTCTGGTGACAGCTGGACACTTTGTCTTCATAACAGAGGCCAAAATCTGGCAAACTGTCACACAGACATACCTTTTTGAATATGTAGAGTTCTTCCAATTTCCTTAAAAGAAGAACAAAAGGAAGCTACTTAAAAGTTACAGAAGAACATTGGATTTTAAAATGTTTCCACTTAATTGTTTATTATCCCAAACCAAAACCAGAAGTGGGCACAGCTACTTCCTGAAAGAGGAAACTGAAAATCATTTTTTCCTTCTTCTCTGTCAGGACATGAGTTCAGGGTTTTGTTTTTCCTGTAGCAGTTAAAAACATCACAAATGCATCCCTTGAAATAGTGCAAAGGATTAAACTCACTGCAGTATATCAAAAGTTGGGAACATCATGATGACCTACAGGAAAAAAACTGGCCCTCTTGAAGTGAGAGGGGAAGGAAGACAGAGAAACAGAGAAGGGGTTCCACTAAATAACCAACAACTTCAATATCAAAAAACCATGGGCTGCAATAACAGTAACTTAACCTTCACTGAAAAAAAGAAAGAAAAAGGAAAAATTAAAAGAGGCAGAGTCCCTGTTGCTGACCCTAACGCCTGGCTGAAGGGAGGGCTGTGTGACTCTCAGTGGTGCCAAGAAATAGGACAAGTGGCAGCAGGCAGGAACTGATGCATGGGAAGTTCCACCTGAAAATGAGGAAGAACTTCCTTACTGTGCAGGTGACTGAGCACTGGAGCAGATTGTCCACAGAGGTTGTGGAGTCTCCCTCCCTGGAGATACTCAGGAACCGCCTGGACACAATCCTGTGCCATGTGCTGTCGGCTGACCCTGTTTGGCGGAAAGAAGACTCTGTATCCAGTGAGGTTATAGAGAGGTACGTTTATTCCAGGCCCAGGGGCATAGGGGATAACTCCTCCAAAAACATGCACATTTGGTCAGATTAACAACTGGTTTATATGCAAGTAAGTTATACATATTTATTATTTCTTCATGCATAAACATTATTTTCTTAGAGAAGGCAGGGTTATTATAAAGAGTCTCAAGAACTGATTTCCATTTTCTCCGCCTCATGCCACTCCTCCTTGCGCCTGCGCTTTCCCTCCTGGTAATTTGGGGCAGGGGTCTTTGGGGATGAAGTCAGTAGTCTTCCTCCCATCAACTTTCTACCTTTTGCTCAAAACTGCTTCAAACCGGACTTGTTGGCAACTGTAACTGGTCTAGTTGGCAAATTTCTCTACTTATCTCGTTCTTTTGACATATCTTCTGATTTATCTTCGTTTCATAGGGTATCCTGGCTGTTTTAATTAGCCCAAGAGGCTCTGGGGCCTCTTGGTATGGCATCTTCAAGGACAGGTCTGTACTTTGTGATTTTTGCTGTATGTTATAGAGTGAATTTTATAATAATTACTAAGCCAATTCTATGATAGGTATATCGATTAATAACATTATCAATTAATAAGCATAAGTCCCCCCAGTCAACCCTGTCTGAGCAGGGAAGTTGGACCAGAGCACCCACTGTGGTCCCTTCCAGCCTGACCCATTCGATGACTGCTGGGGCTAAACCAACACACAGGCTGCAAAGTGAGCTGTGAAATACATCTATTCCATATATACACAAATGTATATACACACACACACACGCTATACTGAAGGATGGTTACCACAAGTGCTTTACAGGCCTAACACACTCAGTTTCCCGCTGCACCAACTGCTTTTCCACCCCCGAGGATGCAAATCCCTAAAACCCGTTTCCTGACACAGCCCCAGCGGGTAGACAGGGCACCCATGAAGGACCGGCCGGGGACGCCCGTGAGGGAGCGGCCTCTCTCAGCGTCAGCTCACGGCACAGCCGAGGGGCACAACGGGGGACCTCCGTCCCCCCCGAGCCGCGGGGCCTCCCCCCGGTTCCGCCGGCCCAGCTGCTGGCGCCTGTGTCTCTCGGGGGCGGGGAAAGAAGGGGAGGGAAGGGCACCTCACCTTCCTTGCCGCTCATCCCGGCCTCGCCGCCGCGTCCCCCCGGCAACCCGCAGTCCCCGCCGGGGCCCTGCCGCCCCCGCCCTACCGGCGCCGCTGCGGGGCGCTCAGCGGATGCCTGATGGCAACACACCACACAGGCGGCGGGCGCCGGCCTCCCGACCGCGGCGCGGAGGCGCGGTGAGGATCAGTGGCGGCGCGGGTGGTGATTTGGGCGTTGCTTACCGCGAAACCGGGATAGCTCCGAGGGCGAGCCATACTTCCGAGCAGGCGACTACGCAGGCAGCTAATGTGCGACCCCGCCGTGGGGCCTCGGCGCCCGCGGCACGACGGGACATGTAGTGCCGAGCGGGGCGGCGGCGCTGTGGGAGCGCGGCCGGGGAGTCTTGGGCTCCTTTCGCGCCTCCCGCGCTGGCGGCGTCGTCTCCCGGCCCCGGGGCCTCGGCGTGGGTCCCTGTCCCGGCCCCGGGGCCTCGGCGTGGGTCCCTGTCCCTGGGCGCCGGCATCGCTCTGCCCGGACCCGCTCAAACCCAGCGACGCTGCTCGGCCCGGACCCGCACAAAGCAGTTGTCACGCCGCCGCCCCTTCACCCCCGCCTGTCTCCTTCCTGCCCCGGCGTAGCAGTACCACGGTGTTTTCACAGAATCGTAATGGTTGGGAAAGATCTCTGAGGTCATCGAGCCCAACCTGTGACTGAACACCACCTTGTCAGCTAGACCATGGGACGAAGTCTTTCCCTAAACACCTTTAAGGACAGTGACTCTTCACCTCCCTAGGCAGCCCATTCCAATATGTAATCACACTTTCTGTGAAGAAATTTTTCCTATTGTCCAACTTAAACTCCCCTGGCACAGCTTAAGACCGTGTCCTCTCCTGTCTCCTTACTATCCCTTTCTTCCCTGGCATGTCACGGCCAAGGTGCTTCCCTTCCACACACAGTGAATCAAACACGCTGGACCAAGGGCCACGATGCTCCCCTTGTGCCCATCCACTGCTGTGCCAGGGGAAGGAGCCCAGGGAGAAGTGAACTGACACTGAGACAGGACCTGGAAACTGGAGACACTGACAGGACACCAAAACCATCTGATAGTGAAGCCACCTGATACGTAGAAATCTGAGAAGCAGCAAATGTAGCTGCTGCCACAGAGGAGACAAATTCCTGAACCCAGGTTGTTTGCATCCTATGTTTAGCTGGGTCTGGTAAAAATGACATTTCCTCTGCTATGGATTTAGTGTAAGTGTTCACAGGAGCCATGGCAGGATTGCATGTACGTATGTATGGCCAGACTTCACAAACGCAGATTTGGGCAGGGCTCTCCCCATGTGCCCTTCCAGCCTGCACAGTGGATTTTTTAGGTGAGGCACAGCGTGCACAGAACTGGCCCCACCGTTTAATTCCTGAGGTCCATCTGCCACAGCCGAGCGAGCTTGGACAGTGACAGTGAAGTCCTCGGGACTGTCCCAGCACCCGGTACTAACCGGGGCTGACCCTGCTGAGCATCCGAGATGTGACGGGATGGGATGGCAGGGAGGCATTGAACTGCCAGGGGACGGTCCCACTGAGACTCGAACTCAGGTCCTTGGGATTCAGAGTCCAGAGTGCTCTCCATTACACCACGGGACCACCCCGGCAGGATTGAGTGCAAGGGAAAGGGATGCACACTCTAAGTATGTCCCCACACAGAGGGCACTTGATGATGCTTCAGTTCTCACGATGATGAGCTACATCAAGTCTGCTTGCCCCACTGGATTCATGCTGTCCTATACGCGCGTCCTAATGTGTTCCTCTTAAGTGTTTAAAATAGGGATGGGTGTTGCAAATCCCCAAACATAAAGGTTTGCAAATCATCACTCTTGCTGCTCTGCTGCTAGATCTCGTTTCTTGTCACAGCTGTTGCCTGTTTTAGTAGCTGGATTCCCAAGGAAACAAAGCTCATATGAGCACAAAGGCAGAGTGCTCACAGCCTGTGGGTGTGGGTGTGCGTGTGTGCCTGTCCTTCCTCCCCACCCTTAATAATTTTTTAATCTGTTGGTCAATTGGTCAATCTGATTTGACACAGGGAAAGAGCCTCCAGGAGTGATTGTAAACATCCTGAGTAGGGAAAAAATTTTGTGTGGAACTTGCACCTTGCTAGAAACCAGATAAGCCCAGCTGTGAGATGTGAATGCTTCGGAGTTCAAAGTTAGCAGAGCCCAACATTTGGGCGTTCTGAAAGAGCAGGGACATGGCCCTGGCTCAGGCCTTTGTGTTTAACAAATAAACAATTACAGCTTTTAGCAAACTTGAATACCAGGTGAATCTGTCAACAGATTGAGGAGGACAGTAAACCACCTAAGTCAGACAGTAGAGGAGTAAAGCTGTGACAGTGAGCTTTAAACAGTCTCCTGGCAGCCAAGCAGGAGTGGCTCAAACTTGGTATTTCCAAATGTTGAGAACACATGACTGTCATGCTGTGCTCAAACTTACTCAGAAGCATAACATAAAACCTCTCTCCAATTTCCTAATTGTGAAAACAGATTTCAATCACACTTGAAAAACAGAGGACAAAGAGAATCCCAGCAGAACTTCCTCTGGCCTGATCTGCATATTGAGTTGTGCAACAGCTTGATTGCCGCCCTACCAGCTGCACAGGAGTTTTCTGCTCTCTATGTAGCAAAATCAGGACATTAAATTATTTGTGTCAGTGTTATCGCTGCGCACATTCAGGCACAGCCTTTTGTTTTGGAAGATGTACAAAATTGCTTTTGGAAACACAGACTTTATTTTTTTTTTAACTGTACTATTTCCCTGTTCTTGGCAGCTCTTTGGACAAAAATCAGAGTTGTTTTGGTTATGTTGATGTCGCAGGAGAGTGGAAAAAGCACTGGCATTTGAATATTTCCCATCAGTGGAGAATTTTCAGCCAATTTTAGGGAGTGGAGGTTTTGTTTTCCACTGATTTCTGTGGGACTCAGTGACACTTTGCACGTGCACACAGATACTCAACAACTTGCTTGACATTATTGAGATGTTGTGAATAAGAAATGGTTGGTTGTTTTTTTTTTCCTGAGACAATCCATTTAAATATCACAATGTTAAACCACTTTGGCAAGAGTTTATTTGCAATATTTTCCCTTTTCTTCTAGCTGATAATTAAAACTTTCTCTTTCCCTTTCCAGTTATGTGTTCTTTATGCATAAAAAGAATGGCACCTGCACCTCCACCAGTGTGAAGGTGGGATAGCAACATTTTGAGGGAGTAAACGGAGGCATGAGGATTTAGGGTAGGGCAAAAGCCCCAGGCAAGCAAACAACAAGCCAACAACATTTTCTCAGAGACTTAGAGTCACACTGAGATGTTGCATATGGGTTGTGTGTAACTGTGCTCCAGATCCTAAGACAAGTTTCGTAATTCAGCCTTCACATGGAAAAAAAATTGTTTTTAAGACTCATAGTTGCGAGGACAGAGGATGAGAGGGTAGACCAGGTATAATCTGTATCTTTCTGAGTGGGCAAATCAACTGAAAACAACCACTCTAGGGGGCTGGAACTTCTTCATTAATTTTATCCCTGAAGTCTGCTGCTTTGGGCAAGGACCTACTTCAGTCACACTCCCACACCATGTTCTTCAGTGAGACTTTTGGTCTGCTTCAGTACTATCAGCAGTGGCCACCTTGAAATAGCACTTGAATGGAGAATGAATCTTTCCTTTCCTGGAAAAGCCCAGTCTAACACTGACTCAGCCAAACTTTGTGAAGGGCAGAGAAGTGGTGGGTCCAATTCAAGGACCACACTAGTGAAGCTGCTTCAACACCTACAGCTTCAAGTAATGGAGATGAACAGAGGTAAGACCCAGGTGATTTGTCAGACATGAAATCACCGTTATCTTTCTGCCCTCACTTGTCTCAATAAAGCTCTATGGAAACTGTTCAAGATCCCTGGGTTCCCTTGCAGTGTCACAGTGTGCTCTTCATGCCCCTGAATGGCTTGTGTAGCTTTAGAGACAAATGCTATCTTCTTGTTGCCCTCCCGTGTTTAAATAACCAGCCTGGGAATGTCTCCTGAAGTTTCTGCTAAAGCAATAGCAATGTGGATAGTTAGAGCTGGAATTTTCACTGCTTATCCTTTAGGTTTTCATTTTATCTCATGACATGATGTACTCTCAGCAAGGTTGTGAGGTTGCCTTGGAGATGGACGGCTTTGCCACTGGGCTCTCTGTCATACCTAAACGTTCACATTAGCCAGTGTAACTGAGAGGGCTTTCAACAAACAATTGAGTGAAGTGAAGTGACAAAAAGCTTACGAAATGGTCACAGGGGAATTGCATAAACTGGGGTCAGATGTTCAATTTGAGACTGTTACATGACCGAGGCATTTTGCGGCTGGTTGAGGAAAGGCGAGGTCAGCTGGTCTCTAGTTGTTATAGCAACAACAACCTGTTTTGTTTCTCAGGCAACAGAGATGCCCACAGTAGTGGCAGGATAGATCGGGAGGATGATTTCCTCTTTTCCTGGACTAATGTTTGAAAGCTGTAAATGTTTTTCTGCTGGTCGAATTTGGGATTTGAACCTTATCAGTGGCAGGATTCAAGTGCTAATACACCATCGTGCAACCTTTGAGTGGGTCCGCAGAAAGACTTTGGGAATGCACTATCGATTTAGCTGACTTGTAAATGAGCAAGTGGAAAAGAGGAGAGAGAACCTACAGGTTCCCAGCTCAGAAAAGAAAAAACAAGAGACCAAACTATGCATCGCCTAATGTTTAGTTTATATCTTCCAAGGGAAAACTGGCAAATGACCGGCTATGAATAATGTACCCATGGGGAAAGTTTGTTTCTAAACATGAACAGTTAGTGCCTGGTTTATGTTTGGGTGGGTGTGCTGGCTATTTCATAAAGTTTTCATTCTACTGAGGCAACCACATGAAAGAATTGCTTTGGAGGAATTCAAGGTGAGAATATCTTTATTTGCATCACATTGACACCCTTAATGCAGTAGAAGTGAAGTGCAGAGATTAACCTTTCTCCTGCACCTCTCCCATGTCCCTCTCTGCGTCTGAGCCCTTTGTAAATTCTAACTGAAGGGATATGATCCTTTGTATGTCCAGCTGCTCCAGACTAGCTTGGTCAATTAAATGCTGGGCTTTTCTGCCATAGCGGTAGGATAGAGAAAAAATAGGGGCTAACGTTATGGTGTGTTTTAGTTTTGGCAAAGATGCTGGTGCAGTAAGAGCTGCAAACAAACAAACAAAAACCCTAAAACGTTTCCTTTGGTTATGGAAAAGTGAGAAAAGTGAGAATAGTGAGGTAGCCTGAAGATACTGCTCTCATCAGAAATGGTAAATCTGATCACATAACAGCAGAATTTGCTTTTTTTTTTTTTTTGTATGCATACTGAAGTCCCTCATGTGAACTATTTGAACCTTGAAGAGTCTTAGATGCTTTTCCATTCCTACAGCCCTCAGTACCCTCTGGATCCCTGCAGTGCCAAATGTGTATTCTCCTTCACCCTCTTGGTCCTTTCCAGTGCTGCAGTTTGGAGGTAATGGCTCTTAGCAAAAGAGTTAATCTGATTCATCTGCAGTTAACCCTGTGTAAGAAGGAGTCTGAGAATGGTCTTTTGTGTCTACATTTGAGAGAGGCAAAATATTACATTATATATGAAAAACCCTTATTCATGCCAATGTAAATCAGGAATAATTCTCTTTAAATTGGGTGCCATTGAGATGACTATCAAGTCTTGAGAATTCCCAATGTACAGAATATTTTATTCTGTGGTATAGGTAGGGCCAATAAAACACAGTGAGGCTCAGGTAGTTAGAGAAATGCTTTCCCAACAATTCCCACCAAAATGTTCTATTAAAAAAAGCAGTTAAGGTTGCTCCAGGGCAAAACACATCCACACAAGAAATGACAGGTTAGGGGAACCTTCTTTGCATAAGCTATCCTGCAGACCTCATATTAACCACTCCCTGTGACAGACTCCAAACGCCAACAAAAAGCTCTCCTTGTTCTGCAGGATAAAGAAACAAACTAAATACCCATCCCTCCTACATGCTTCAGTGCAAAGCCCTCTGGCTTCTGCAACACTACCATCAGCAGCTGGTGCATGTGGAGAGGCTATGGTGATTGTAGGGGAAATGGACAATGATAAGTGCCCCCTGAGCTGCTACTGACAGTTTCAGGGACCTTCTGTCACTGTCAGACTGTTTTCCTTGTGGCTGGCCACACCACTTAGCAGACCCCTTTCACAATGCAGAGCTGAAGAGCCATCTGTTGCTTTTTATTGTACTGGCGAATGAGCTATTTGATATACCTACACCAGAATAAATCTGGTTCCCCTGCTGAAAAAATAGCTACATCTGCACAAGGTATTTGTATGGGGCTTCTTCGAGGTGATTTATTCCTAGCTGGGCCAGAAAAGACTTTACATGAAAGGTGTTTTGCCACTCAACACTACAGGAATCCTGAGTAGAACGATAATGGCACTAATCATAGAATCATAGAATCGATTGGGTTGGAAAAGACCTCCGAGATCATCAAGTCCAACCCTTGGGCCAACTCCAGTCCATTTACCAGATCATGGCACTCAGTGCCACCTCCAATCTCAGTTTAAAAACCTCCAGGGATGGTGAATCCACCACCTCTCTGGGCAGCCCATTCCAATGCCTGATGACTCTCTCTGGAAAGAATTTTTTTCTGATCTCCAACTTAAATTTCCCCTGGCAGAGCTTGAGCCCGTGCCCCCTTGTCCTATTGCTGAGTGCCTGGGAGAAGAGACCAACCCCCACCTGGCTAGAACTAAGTTGTAGTTAAAATTAAAGTTTTAAATTTTTTTGAAACAGAATTTTATGATCAGCACAGCATAAAATTTTGCCACCAGAATAGAACAGGTTTTTTATAATCAGAATAAGCATATCACAATTTTCTGAGTAGCATAGCACAAAATTTGCATCACAGCTTAGCTTACAGCTCCTAATCACTGGGACCCTCTGCAGAATGGGTCAATCTTAATATTTGGCTTGCAGTATCCATAAAATGATCATAATATAGAATAAAAACATATAGAAGAATATGAGTCACTCACTCAAATGCTGGAGGAAGCAGATGATAGTGGAGGCATCTCTGACCACTGGGAGAGGATGGGTTTTGCTTTCCAGCAGCAGTTGTGGTCCAAGTCCCATTTGGGTGTTGTAACTACTTGATTTTATAGACATGTTCTGTGATGGCGTCATCACGACCTGGCTGGCTGGATGCCTGCGACCTTCAAGGCTGGTAAAGAGTGGAGAAGTTGGCCTGGCCCCCATGAACCTTGAGGCTGATAGGGATGAATTCTGTCTGGTGCACGAGACCTTCCAGGCCTGATGAGGAAGGGAAGGGGGACTGATACATGACCAGTTTGGTCTCAGAGAATGGCCATTTGCCTTTTGAGTTGGCATTAATTAAGCTAACCATATTATGAGATGTCAAGAGCAGGGGGTAGCAGTTACAGATTGTATTGAAGAAGCCTTTGCTTCAGAGTGTGTTGGTGGTCTTCTATCTACCTTCCTACAGAGCTTTATACCTTCCCACATCTAGTGGCTATTTTCATCCAAGTTTCTTCTGCTCCACAAGGTCATACTGACCAGTACTGACAGGTTTCACCTTGTTGTTTAAATGCTATTACAGAGTTAGTTTTGCCTTTTTGTACCCAAGTGCTCTCACACTCTGCAGAAACATAAATCTTTGTTGTTGCAGGCACAGAAACCAGAATTTTTATGCCGGGTCTATGGAGGAGCGCAGGTTTAATGGAGCCCATATACAGAGCTGTATCAAAACAAAGAATTAAAGACAAGTAGATGAAGTACAGTAGTGTTACAGACCTTTGTCCATTCGAAATGAGCTGGAGATGACTTTGATGCCTGAGAGTTTTTTGATTTTTTACTTTTTATAGATTTTAGAAGTAATTGCAGTAGATGTAGATTTTAATGTACCAATAAAAGTAAATACAGTAGCTCAATGTTTACACATACTAACCCCATCCTATACCAATCCCTCAAAATTCCATTAGCTGTTTAGTCTTCTTTTCAAGGTAGAATTGCGGAAAAACACCTTAAGGCCTGCACCAGAAGATATAAACATAGGAAGAGTGACCTCCAAGTACAGAATTTTGGAAGGCCTCCAAGGACTCTACATGCTGTGAGGAAGACAAAGATGATGAAGTAGAGGTCCCCAACTCCCCCAGGCTCAATTCGCAACCAGGTGTGCAGGGGAGCGGAATGGGGCAGAACTGAGAGGTGACAGCACAGGGATTGGATGGATATTATCATACAAACCATAGAACCAGAGTCAAAGGGCATGTGTGTGGATATGTATTCCTGAGACCTAGAGGCTCATTAATGCTTCTGCTCTTTAGCTTATCTCCTACTAAATTAGCTTGAAGTTTTTTTTTTCTCTGCAGCCTTTTGAGGCAACACTTTGTCAAGAGTATTAGTCTAATGATATAATTTTGTGTCATGGGTGATGACCTTGAAGATGCTGAGGACTGAAAACCTCCTCACTTGAAGGTTCCAATGCTGTGACTTGTTCACAGTCTGTTACTTGATCAGGTGTCTCCAAAATTCAGGCCCTGCCCTTCCTGACTGCTGTGCTCTAAGATCAGCTCTGATGTGGAAAACTGAAATCATAGTAATCACTAGAGACTGAACATTTTATAGTTCTGTGACAGTGCAAAGGCCGCAGAGAGTGAACTAATAAGGGTCTGATATGCATTTATACTCTCACTTCTAAGAAGTCAGCACAAAGTTTTTATTGTCTACCCTCCAGAAACATCTATTTATTCCAACAAATCCCACAGAATCAATACTTATTTAGAAAACTGTAGCAACCGAACCATTAATCATAATGCCTGTTAAATGTTATATGCTTCTGCTAGTGGTTTCTAACTTTACCATGGACTGTGTAAGGGTAATGTACAACACAGAGTAAGCTTGGAGCACGAGTCTTTTGAGGATACCTATACATAACATGCCCATCTCTACTCAGTGGTCTAAGGATATGATATTAAAATGGGTGGGGGCAGTCCCGTGGTGTAAAGGAGAGCACTCTGGACTCCGAATCCCAAGGTCCTGAGTTTGAGTCTCAGTGGGGACCGTCCCCTGGCAGTTCAATGCCTCCCTGCCATCCCATCCCGTCACATCTCGGATGCAAAGCAGGGTCAACCCTGGTTAGTACCGGGTGCTGTGACAGTCCCGAGGACTTCACTGTCACTGTCCAAGCTCGCTCGGCCATGGCAGATGGACCTCAGGACTGAAACGGTGGGGCCAGTTCTGCACACACTGTGCCTCACCTAAAAAATCCACTGCACAGGCTGGAAGGGCACACCCACGTGGGGAGAGCCCTGCCCAAATCTGCGTTCGCGAAGTCTGACCATACATACCAAATGGGTGGAATAATTTCTTTGTTTCCATGACAAGAATACATCCCATATGGAAGTCATCAGTATCAACAGTAAGCTTTCTTGTAAGCTCTTTTGAGCCACTGTTATTAAATATGCATTTCACATACACCTGTACAAGTTGAAGTCTTGGAAGAACATGTCTACTCCTCAGATATCAAAGTGCTTTCAGTGCAGATGCCTGCAGGGGGACAGTGATCATAAAGCAGCCAGAGAGCCAAAGGAATGCTTAGATTTCAGAGCCTGCATGATTACCCACAGCTGTACAAACAGTACAGTGGAGAAAACAGATTGACCTTGGCCATGTTTTGAGAGTGCCAGATAACCATGTCCTTCAGCATACCCTGTTTCAACGTGAGGAGGAAAGAAGACACAGTGAGGAACACGAGGAAACACAATGACTAAAGCAGCAACATCCCAGTCAGCAACTTTAACATCTTCAGGGGACTGATCTGCGACAAAACTGATTGGTGATGACAGACCTTATGTACCTGGCAGTGTGAGAAGTGGATTAGACCAGATACATGACAGCAATATCTCAAGTACAAGTAGACAGCACACTTCAAGACATGAATTATTGTGATTTGACCATCCCATAAACACACATGGCAGAGAACTTTTAGTCTGTTTGCAGTAATTTCAAAATGGAATTGAAAAAGCAGAGAGCGTTTAAGTGTATTTCTAAATCCACAGGGCCAGGGCTATCTTTTGCAGGTTATTAGTGCCTGGATCTGACTGTATAGAGAGAACATTCAGGGGACCCATACTAGCAAATAACTGCAATGCTCATATCACTGACCTCCCCTTCACCCTTGAAAATAGGCATTTTCTTTGCTGTTTCCTCACATGTCTGGGGAACACACCCTCCAACACTTGCAAAAGTGCAAACACTATCACTGGGCTGGTCATCAGCATCCCTTCTCTCTCTTATCTTGGCCTGTGTCCTACTAGGATCATTAAGTTACGTGCTTAACCTCAGAGAATTTCTCTCCCCTCCCCATGGTGGACAAAACACAGTGGATCACCTACTGGTAGAGAGTTCACTAGATGCTGGGCTCATAAATGACAGAGGTTTGATGCAGAATCAAAGCTAGAAGTTAACTTTCTCCAGAGTATCCCATAACTCAGAGCACGCTGTGGGGATGATGCTCAGAATGGTTGTAGGTAACAGCTTGAGGACTGAAGGAAGCCTTATCTTTGCTGAGCTAGAAATCTGAGCATTGCACAATTCTTGTTTTTCTTACCTTGTGAATTCTGCCCTTGCAATGTGCAAATCCTCAGGCACCCATGTGTTCACTGCCATCCAATGTCTTCGTAACTAGAGGATAAAGAAGAGGTATTTGGAGAGCTTGTGAAAATCACTATGAGGAACATTACTGTAGCTATGAAATTACAAGCATTCAGTAAACATGAAAACAAAGCAAAACACAATAAGGGCAGCAGGGAGATGGAAAGGTGAAGGTCAGAAGGTGAAAGTCAAATGAAGGTGACTAATCTATCACTTAGTCACTGCTGGAGCACTCCCCTCCTCACATAGGCAGTATGAAAGTGTTTCCCTGTTAAGGCTTCACCTGTAGCTGCTGCCAGCTTGGCAGGGAAAGCAACTCTCTGATGAAAACAAATTCCAGAGTTCCCATGACATTGAGTTGTTCCTGCAACACTGCAGCTGTCAAAAAACTTGAGTAACTCCAAGGAGAAACACTGCCTTTATGCTGGCTGTTTTGCTCTCCCATTTCAAACACTAATTTTATATTTTACAGTAAGCCAACCAACCCTTTACAAATTTTACAACCTGTTCTCCCAAGACCCTGCAGGCACAAAGCATTCACACAGTGCACAATCTGAGAACAAAAGCATAAAATACATGAAAACCCATAAAGCCCTTATGGAAGGTCCTGAATAAGGTCAGTGAATCTGCCTACACCTTCATAAGCAAGCACTCACCTGACTGATAAGCTAAGAGTTAAAAATAGATCGTGTTAAAAGCTGACGAAAGCACCGGTAAGCATAGAGTATTAGTTAGATCTGTCACACAAAGATCATGTGTCTGATTTATTAGAAAGTGTATGGAACATGTCTTCACTAGATTACCTGCCAACTGTGCATCAAGAGCTTTAGAAAAAAATTCAGAGGAATGAATAACTACAAATTGTATGTAACGAGTGGCTGGAAAACAGGAAAAGATGCAAGATGGGTCTTTCAGAACTACATCATGCCCAACTGAGCAATTATCTTTCTTAGATGTGATTAAATCAATCTTTTGGCAGAGGAAACATAGTAGGTCTCACCTACTGGACTTCAGTAAAGCATTTGATTCAGTGCCACAACTAGGTGATTAAAAGGCAAACTGGAGAAGATGAAGGTTAGTAGGCAAACTGTAAAACAGTGAGGAACTGCTTTGAGGGAAATAGATAAATTACATGTAAACGTGCTGTGCTGGGATGAGGGGGTTCCACAAAGACCAATCTTAGGACTTTCAATGTTTTTACTGACAGTTTAGATACTAAAAAAAACCCAGGAGTGTTGTGAAACATTACTGATATGTGATGAAATCTGTCAACAATGAACAGCTGGAGAGTCTTGCTGGTAATGCAAAAAGTTGTGGATATCACAGGCAGTGATCCATCAGAGACGGAATTATACAAATAGAGTCAAATGGTGTAGTAAAAATCAGAGAGAAAGAGGTGGAAATTATACTAAAAGCATTGTGAAAAAGGCACTGGAGAAACTTCATCTGGAATATTGTATACAATTCCAGTTAGATCTATTTTCAGAAAGCACTCAAACTGGAACAGGTGCTCTGAAGACACATCCAGGAAAATTACAGGAAATAAACAGCCTGTCCTGTAAGACACTGGAAGAATTTAAGCAAAGCAAAGGATGAGAGAGCTTATGATTTGTTACCATAAACAGCATGGGGGGACAGGACAAAAAAAGACAAACTTGAAAGACAATCTGACTCAAAAATATTTGACTGCAAACTGGCCATTAACAGACCAAGTCCTGAAATTAGAGAAAAGTTGCTAGTTACCAGAGGCACGACCCAAAAGGCTTTGCACAGAGAAAGACAGCAGCAAATATTGCTGCTTTTTGCTATGAGATCTATTTAGATTCCAAAGAACCTCTAGCACATGCCTGCCTGCAGCAACCCAGGCCAGGCTCAGTGCTCCAAGGGATCACTTCCCATCTCTGACCCTGCTCCTGTTCTCAGTAGCTTCTGGTGGTGTCCCAGGAAGGTGTTCCCGAACTCTGCTCTTACACAAGAGGGTGTCTCACCAGTTGCACAAACTGGGAGGCAAATCTTTGAAACTCTGTCTCCCAGCCCTCAAGGAAGGTCGCTCCTATTTCTCACAGTGGGGCAAAATACAAAATTGTCTTCTTTTTCTCCAGCTGCCAGTTTTGATTTTAGGCAGCAATTAAACAGCTCATTTCTCCAGCCCAGGTGCTTCCTCCGCCAGGGCAACAGGAAACAAGCAGGCTCTTTGGCAGGCACATTTCTGAGCCCCTGTGCAGCACTTCTGCCCCTGCCCCCTCACTGCTCTCTGCCCCTGCCCCAGCACTGTAGCATGCTGTGCTCTTGGCTGGGGCAGCACAAGTGTCTGTAGGAACCTACCTGCGCAAGCATTAGCTCTGTCCAAAACACATATGCCTGTGCAGTTGTGAAGAAGGTGCACACAGACTTCTGGGGAGAGGAGGAGGAAGGGGAGGCACGAAGCTACTGTTGATTATCCACGTTACAACTACACCTCCATAGAGCCTGCCACCACTCTCACTGGGGGAAAGACGTCTATTCTAAAAGGTTTAACATTATCTTTTCTGGATCTGACTATTTTAAAAACAGTATACAGACTATGCAGACAAGTCAGGTGCTAAAAAACAACAGAAGGGCTGTTTTGTATTTTTGAGCTGCAAAGCCTCCTTCTTGGAAGAAGGGGCAGAGGAGAGTGTAGGTCAGCCAAATAGAATGTAAGCTCTGTCAATTGTGCCAACACATCTGGAGCACCTCAGACCTCCAAAGTCATTGATCATCTCTTGGGGATTGGCTTTCTACATGTGTTCACAGTGATACACACTTTCACCTCCACTGCTTTGACATGCAGCTATACCTGCCTTCCCAAGCTCGAGGCTGACCACCAGGAAAATGCCCTTTTGGTCACTGCTGGCCATGGTTTACTGAACCACCCACATTTTTTCTTCATCATTGTACTGGCCTTGCAATAACTGGAACTTTTTCAAATACTTCTTTAAGCCACCCTCCCTCTGCTCTCCCCTCTTCCTGGCAATGGCTTTCTGTGGTCAGAAAGGAAGGAATGGGTACCTGCAGGGTGTCCCCTGCATCCCAGGAAAGCAGTGTCTGCTGGGAAGGTTAAAGGTAACTTTTCCTTTGCACATGTTGGCATCAAGGAGGTGCACTGAACTTTTCCATTGGTGCAGCTCACTTGAATATAAACTCTGCTGGCACCCAGGAGTCCCCTGGGTTTTGGGAAGGGGATGTGGCCAGTTTTTACAGAAAGCATTAACAGGGAACACACTGTGAACAAGCTTGTGGAAGGCAAGGGATATGGGACAAGGCTGAGTTTTAAATTCTCTTTTGGCACAATACAATCCTGGCCTGAGTCTGAGGATCCTCAAAACTGTCCAATACGTATTCTAATGGTGATAGCATTTAACGGAAAGTGACTGGGGGGGAACAGCTTCTCAGAGAACACACCACATGCAGCGTGGGGGTGAAACCAAAAAGGGCTTTATTAATGGAGGAGCCAACTTATAAGGGGTCAGTTCGGGGAGGTCTGAGGCTTTGGAACTTGGACACAATAGGGCGAAGGGAGGGGCAAAGTGGTTAACTGACAACCAAATACCCAATGGGCAAACACCCGTCAAGTGACAGGAAAACTGACCAATAGGGGCTTGGAGATTGGGGCAGGACGGGTGGAAGAGACAGGCAGATTTCTGATAGACTGCCTGTGGCGCAGTGCAGGGACGGCATCCCTGGCTGCCCTGGCTCAGACCTGTCGGCGGGTCCTGGATGCTGCAGTGGGGAATGAGTGGGGGGGGGTATAGAAACCACGCAGGGCAGGGGTGCAAAACCCAAAATTCAGACTTCCAGAGCTTCAAATCCACTGTCTATCCCAATTTCTATTGATTCTGCTCCTTCTCCATCCTCTTCCATCCATTGCTGGCAACACTGCTGCCATTCTTCATATGTCATTTGTTTCCCTACAAGCGTTTGGAGGTAAACCTGTTCCTATGCAAAGGGGACACACAATTGTCCCAGTAAATAGTTCAGGAGTCTATCTTCACAGCAGAGCTCCAGCAGGTAGAGAGAAAAGTTGCTACTTCACCCACTCCTTTATATGTTGGTGCTGATGTCCCAGTCTGGCTCACCTTTCAGTAGTGTAAAACCTCTGAGGCATATTTTCATCCTAGTGTAAATCAGCGTAGCTGCAGAGTTGGCATCACAGGAGGTTCTCACCTCATGGGGACTATCTCAGCACAACCTGGAGATAACAGGATCTGCTGTATATGCTGACTGCTGCTGGCTGTGGCTGTCCCCCCCACAAGAGAAACGCTGAGCCAATCACTTAGAATTTCCCCCTTCCCTTCCTTAAGAGCGGCCCCAAACAACTGCCAGTATCTTCCCCTCAGGCAGTGTTTCTGCCACCCTCTTCCCTCACTGCAGCCAGTGAGGAGGTAAGGAGTGTAGCTCTCTGTGGTCTTCTGTGGTTGACAGAGAGGGAGGTGCCTTCAGAAAGCAATTTATCCCTCCTAAAATCTTACCACTTCTCTCTCTGAGGAAGTGCCAAGGACAACTGTGCCTCTACTTCAATGCTTCATTTCGGACACCCAAAATGAGGTGGGGATAAATCCACACCCTTCTGCTTCTCAGGCATGATGTTTCACAAGCAGAAGTGTTGTAATTCTGCTTGTTGCTCTCAGCCACTAATGTTAGGTAGGATGTTAGATAAATTACATCCTCCCACATTCTGGCAGAGCTCTTTCCCCTAGTTGGCATAAATGATAACTTTCATCTTGCTACACTAGATACTCAACATTGTGTAGTGCAAAGGGTGCATATTTTCATATCTGACTGTGATCAATAACACAGTTCCTATCTATGGCAACAACTGCCCACAACACTGAGGGTTTGTATTTTATGTGATGGTTGTTGAAATGCCTATCTTTTGTAATCAATAGCCTGAGAGTTTTTCTCAGGAAGATTTGCATTGCATGATCAACAGCAACAGTAGTCCAAGCCAACTTGATGAAAGGGACAGTTAATCCCAAAGAGCCAAGTTGTTGGAATGTGCCCTGCTCTGGGAGGGCATCACTCAGCTACGTGCATACAGCTGGGTATGGCTGGCGTAGCTGAAGCTGGTAGTTAGCCAGAGGTTTGGGGGTTGGTTGGTGTTGTGGGGTTTTTTTCCTGGTTGTTTTTTTTTCTCTCTCTCCTTTTTTTTAAGTAAGAAAAGCATCCACAGTTGTTCCACAAAAACAAGTAGTCTACCCATATGGAATATATGTTGTTCTCCTTGTTTCCTCCTTGTTTACTTTCACCTTCTCTTAATGTAATTTGGTTGACAGGATTTTTCCAAATACCAAAATAGAATAAACAGTAATTGGGTGCAACAGATGAAGGGGAATAACTGGCAGGCTTTTAACAAATCAGTAATACGGGCACAGGGCAGACACTGAAATGCATAAACCTTGCACTGTTTTACAAAAGCAGACAAAGGCAAAGCCACACAGGTAGAGTCCTACAGCTGTAGAGTGTCTGTGCTTCACTTTCCACTGCTCCCTTTCCCTGGAGGCAGCTGCTGCTGAGCTGTGACAGCTGAACTGCATGTGAAGCAGCTCCTAAACCACTGAAGTTTTCAACCTGACATGTTAAAACAAACTCCTCCTCACCCAAGCAGGGGAGCGAAAAGAAGCCCCAAGGCATAATTCTTTATGAAGGTAAAACACCTCAAGTGACACAGTCCCTGGTCCCCAAGCAGGGTCATTTCCACATATGAATGGCAGTGGTTTGCACCCATTTTACCCAGAAGCACATGCCTGCTCACTGCCCAGTGCAGTGAGGGACACACTCTGAGTCACATTCAGAGCAAAGTAATGGTCTGAGCTGAACACATGAGAAATACCTGCCAGAAGCCAGCCTGTGAAACAGGCTCTCCTCACCATTGCTCTTCTGGAGCACACACTAGTAATCAGGCAGAACCTCTGAAAAGCATCCCAAACCTAAGAGGAAACAGGAATAACAAAGCTAGAACCACATGAAGCTGCAAAGGTTGGCCATATCACCTCTTGACTCTCAGCATAACTTGCCTGCAAGCAAAACTTCTGACTGACAGGTGTGAAGGCCTGAATTAAACGAATTTTAATTTGTTACTGTTCTCTTAGGTGAGGTACAGTCACTGACTGGAGGCACTTTCCTAAGTAAAATGGGTTGATCTTAAGTGAAGGTATGAAAACATGCCAATGCCATGCATGGCACTTGGTAGAATGGACCCAGGGAATGTAGCACGTTAGGGCACCTTGTTGGGTCTCCCCAGCCCAAGCCATTTCTCGGCTTCCCAGCTGAACTGGCAAGGCTCACTTTTGCCACACCACAAGGAAAAAAAGGCCAGGACTGGGACTGGCTTACACTTAAAGAGAATATGGAAACAGCCAAACTGTTACAGGGAGCCAGCAGAAAATCTTGGAGAGTTGGATATGCTGTCCTAACACCATTGCAGGAGGGGGAAATAGCAGAGGTGGGACTAAGGGAGTAGTCTGTACCCTTCCATTCCAGCTGCTTACTCTGCCAATGGTGACTCACATTATCATTCCCTGCGTCTTGCTGCCTCAACACTCAGAAACAACTGCATTTCTGCTGATGGAGGGAAGATGATGCTTTTATTACTCTATCAGGCTTAGAAAAGACAGAACATAGCAGAGCAGATAGGAGAGTCCAGATAAGCCTCACAAGGGGAAAAGAGCCCAGGCTGAGTGTGGGGCCAGGTGCCCAGGATGTCCCCAAGCCGTCCATTCGCAGGTAACCTGGCATGCCTTTCACAAGGCCACCTGAGCCCTGGGTGGAAACGAAACCATGGGACTAGGAAGTTGTGTAGCTGAGAGGGATTTACATGGTTGTAAGCTTCCGCTACTTACGTGCTGGGCGTGAGCTCCTCCTGCCAGGCACACTGCGGCCTCAGCCCTGGGCTGCATTGCTGCCCAGCTCACACCTCTGCCCCACTTGGATTGATGCATGCCACACAATGCCTTCACACAGATATATTTATCAAGCTAAAAATGTTCTGTTTAGCTGTTGTGTTGACTGTGAGGCCACTTGGAGCTGTAAAAATCTCACAAACCTCATAAGGAGGACAGCATGCTGGTGGGAGGTTGTATACTTACTGAAGTGGCAGAATTCCTGCAGCAAGACAGAAATTACTGTCACTGCACAGTCCCTCCCCCAACTATTAAGAATACTTTACTTTTTACATATTTCCTGGAATGTGTGTGTCTAGGTTTGAGGGAAAACACAAAATGCTTACCCACAAGCGGAGGAGGGGGTTTCCTCCACAATAATCACGCCACTCTTTATCAAATTTAAGAAAGGGAACTTTAATCAGAAAATGGATACAAGAAGGATAACTGTTCTTAACTGATATATATATATATATANGCTCCCAGTCCCTCTCCAGTGAGACAGACGAGCAGCGAGCACACAGATGAATTCTGTCTCTCCCTCTGGGTCTCTTGTCCCAAACGAAGAAGGAAAACTGGAAGCAGAGAACTGCTGCATGTCTTGGAAAGCAGCTGCAACCTTTCTGTCCCAGGTCGCTGCCCCAGCCAGGGCGGGCAGGCCGCGATGTTGCAAGTAGCAGTGAGACTGGAGCAGAGACTGGGACCCCAAATGCAGAAACCAGGAGAACAGCCGTGGCAAGGAGAAAAGAACCAGCTCACCAAGAAGATGCAGCAGCAGCAGCAAGGAGGAGCAGGAGAAAATGGCTTCCCTCCTCAGCAGCACACACACCCCGTTCCTGCGTTCAGCCGAGCTAAAAATGGAAAAAAAATGTCCCCAAAACCAAAAGAGACAGCCTGTCCCCCACCCAACCGATCAAGAAAAAGACAGTAGCAGCTAACTACTTCTTTTGTTAACTAATGGCATGGGCAGTTAGTGGCAGGGGAGAGAATTTACAAAATAATTCCAAACTACAACAATGTGATATTAATAAAACAGCATTTTACACTCCTATAATGAAAGTGAATCCAGTCCAGTGAGACAAAGTCATTCTTGGAATAACTTTCAATGAATTCAAGAGTTACAACTGGACTGACTTTGGTGTAGTAAGTCCTCAGGATATCGGTGGCAGCTGCAGTCATGGTTTGGTAGGCAGTCTGGATCTACTAGTTTGCCTAGTATAATAATTGCAGTAAGAGCTGTGATGTTTTGCAAGCAAACTCATTTGTAGTGGCAAAATCCCTACTTTGGATGATAGAGAGGTGGTTACATCGCTCATTTTTTCCCAGTTTTTATCTGAAATGGCTGTTCTATTATGGAATGTCTTTATGATGTCTGCACAAAAGATGCAGGTGATTACTTCTGTATTGTTTAACAGTACCCTATTCTAGCATAGACGAGCTAAAATGTCTACACTATTTTATTTTGTGTAATACAAATACTAGAATATGGTTGGGGAAGAAAGAAACTACTATCTTTAAATAAAACAGATTGATGACCTAGAACAGCCTGCAAGGCAAATTCTGTATAACAATAAGAGACCAGAATTCACCAAAATAATCTAGAATTATTTTGTTATTATTTTTGTTATTTTTATCACAGTGGGGATCCTTATTTCCTAAGCAATCTGCATAAACATCTGCAAGAACTCATAGCTTATATATGTCTATTTTCCTTTCTAAGATCCAAGTTAATCTTGTTTGCAGCATGCAGAGAAACTGAGCAGTATACAAACACCACTTAATGTCATCCCCATTTAGAAATGCAGTAGCACTGTGGTATCACTGCCTGGCCAGCTCAAGGGACAGTTGGACTCCAGCAGCCTTGCCATTGCCAGTTTGGCTGCAGATGGTCTAAGGAGCTTTCAGGAAGCAGATGTTCCCTGGTGCATCTCCTGAAAGTGAAAGGCAGTGTTACAGAGAGCACAAAGTTGAAGGGATAAAGTTTATATGGGGCATCTCCTTGAAGGTGGGATTTCACCTTTTATTTTGTCATGGAAAGAACTAAGATAGGCTTGGAAGGCTTTAAAAGCAAAGACAAGCAGCTGTATTTGATGGTTTTAAATTAGGGAAAACTCAATCTGTGCTTGTTGAGAGCAGCTTTACAGTATTTCCACATGTATGGCATACACCTCAGAAAAACTGCACATCAGTACTGTACTGTTCCTGAAAATGAGCCCCAGAAATAACTCACACACCCTAGAAGAGACAGGAGAGCTGATGAAGGAGAGTCTAGGTATGATCTGCCAGGAAAGAAGGTCTCTGGGGTACATAATTTGCAGGTTGCTTCTGAGTGGCCCATCATGGATTATATTAATGAAAATCAAGTCCTTTGTCCTAGAGGCTCCCCTTGACAACCTGTTTCTTGAGGCACCTTGGAGCTCACAGCAATCAGGCTGATGGGAGGAATTTGCTCTGGGGGTGGCAGGACTATTCTGGCACCCTGCAGCTGCCTTTCCCCAGGGCTCCTAATTCTCCTGCCCATCATAGGAGTGGTGTATGATGAGACAGCAATGGGGCCTTGGGACACCAAGAAAGGTGGTGCTGGAAACAAACAGCCACTGCCGGTGATTCAATGGCCTGCGGCTCATTTGCAGTGAGATCTGAGGGATGCGCTCCTTGCTGCAGCAGCCTGGAGCACAGCAAAGTCACTCCACCCGCTGTCTGTGTGCAAAGAGGTCCATCTGCATGTATAGAGCAAGACCATCAGCCACAATATAAATGGACTGGCACAAAGTGGGTTGAGTACTTCTCCTACTGAGATGAGGAGGTCAGTGGAAAGGAGTGACAAAACAGCAATTAAAGAGAACCACTTTTGCAGCAGCCCTGTGAATGTGTATGCAGCCACAAGGTAAATGTGTTGGTATCTCACAACCAGAGAAATGATGTTTCAGCAGTCAAGTTATAAGAGAAGGAGAGTCTGGCAGTTTTGGCTGTGAGGCTAGCTAAAAAAAGACCGTATTTGTAGATATTATCCAAAAATAGTCTACAAGACTAAAAATAGCATGGATATAGCAAGTTTGAAAGAGATCAAAAATTAAGCCTATAAAGATTTTAAGTCATATGAGATGCAGCTTATACAGCTTATAAAAGACAGTGATGAAAATTAAATTATGCTAATTCACACTACCTAGTTTCAATCTCCAGTCAACTGAGCTAAAACAAGCAGACAGCTTTATTTACTGATTTTTTGTTTTTCCCGGGATGTACAAACTAAAGGTACTGCATGCCAGACCTCCCATGTTCCTCATATACAGACCATGTTTCTTGCTTGCACAGGCCTCTGTTGGGGAAAGGGGTGCATTGCGAGAGGATTCTTCGTGCCCTCGCGGCCAGCCCTGACGTGACCCCGGGTTCGGGCTTCCAGTCACATGTGCGTATTCTCATAGAGATAGAGCCATGCGCTAAAGGTTAAAATCAGGAATGTTCAAACTTTATTCGGGGGTAAACAGGTTATATAGGCTTTCGGGGAAAGCACGCGGACAGCAGCAAGCTTTGATAGGCTAAGGGTGTGTGTTCATGCCCTGGTGTTCTCCTCTGATTGGTTAGAAAGGCAGCGTCCATGCAGCGAGCAGCACGCCCTTGGCGCCAGTAAGATGGGCCTGCTCGTCGCCTTTTGGGGTTGTTTACTGCCTTTTTGGCTGCCTCAAGGTTACAGTGACCTTGCCTGCCTGTCAGCTCCTAGGCCGTGTGTTGTGTATCCTACAGGGCTCAGGCCAAATCTCCCCCACAGGCCTCTCTCCTCTGCCAGCACCTCAAGCATGTGCTGTGGTGGCTACCTCAAAAAGTGCCTGGAGGACTAAAAATGGGAGAAGCAAGAAGCTGTCTGTGTCTGGAGGAGCAGGCTGTGTGTGAATGCCACTGCCTTCTGCAGGTCAGATATGTGCCTCAGGTTTGCAGCATTTTGCAAAGTATTTCATGTGCCACTTTCTCTTGCCAGTGGGTTAGGATGCTCACCAAATGAGGCTGGTGTCCTGGTCTTGAGCAGGAAGCTGCCAAACTACCCAGAGACCAGCAGCTCACACAGGCAACTGCCTAGCAAATCTTGTCACCACTACAGGTGTAGCCAGCTGCCTGGGGACATTTCAGACTCTAGTTGTAGACTCAGAACCTTTAGTTAAGCATATATCCTGCTAAGGTACTCTGATCTTTCATCTAATTTAACCCTCCATCCCTGCTCAGGGGTATTAAGAGTTTAATTCGGCATTTGCAACAGGACCCAGATAGATGAAGACCTTAAGGTGAAAGAACAAGGCAAGCTGGGGGGTTGCAGCAGAAGCTGATCCTTGACCCATCTGGGGCACAGCACAGAGCCCTGTCATTTGGTCTGTGTGTTGCTGCAAGCACTGGACACGAGCCGGCTCAGCACATTTTGGCCAGCCCCTGAATGAATAGGCAGTGCTCAGTCCTGGGAGAGAGAAGGGAAGCCACAGGAGGAGCCTGCAGGCAAGCTGCTGGGGCAGATGCAGCATCTCCTGGAGTGGTATGGTGAGAGGAAAAGAGGGAACAGCTCTTCTCAAAGCCCTGCTTGGGCAGTCATAGCCTGTACACAGCCACATGGACACAACCAGGCTGGAGATTCAACTCTTCTTCCAGCTGTTGTTGAAGTGTCAGTATACCAGTCTAATCCCACTCTGGCTGTTACCATCCTCCTCCTAAACACCACTACCCTCTCAAGTTTGTAAGCAAAACTGCTTGTATGTGCTCCCTTGGACCTCTGTAATCAAAGCTATCCACACCAGCTCAGGCAACTGAAACACAAGGTCTGCCTGTATTTAGTTCAATGCTAGTAAATAGGTCAAGGAAAGCTGGCGGGGGGGGGGGTGGTGGTGTTCCTGAGTGCTGGGTGAGTGGTAATCTCTTCAGCCAACAGACCTGGAGTTTAAAGATTGACTTACACACTTCTGATTATTTCCTCCATGCACCTAAAAACTGACTTTGGTTGTTGTATTCAGTGCAAGCTACACCAAGAGGGTGAGTCTGGTCAGAGGAACTCCAGATGTGTCTAAAACTTTTTCATTCCCACATGCTCCCAGACTGCCTCTTCCCTGCCCTGGCAGTTCTGGAGAAGCTTGCATGTAGGTTCACCTAGGGGCACGCAGAGTCACACTGCCCTGCACACGCTGCCAGGGGCACAGTCCCTCCCTGCTGAATAACAAGGTGTGAAAAGTAGGGGCTGCGGCCATGCACAGAGCGCATTCCTGTGCCTCAGCACGACAAGAGGGCAATGCTGCTGGAGCTGCCTTCTCGCACCAGCAATTTTCATGCCCCTAGTTGCTTGCAGCTAGGGAGAAATTGTTTTGGTGCTGCTTTAAACACTTCTATCTTGACTACTGGGCCCTGGCAATGCTCTCCTCATACATGTAATACATGTCCTGTGGTGCAGATGGGTTTGAGGCTGAGCTTATGAGAGCACAGAATTTGCAAGTTCTCACCTCTTCCTTCCTTCTCAAGCACTCTCAAACCAATATGCCACAAACAAACCACTTCCTTGCAAGCGACTGTACTACTATGTTTTATGTAATTCAGAACTGCAAAATCACTTTCTCTGGGTACCTTACTGGGCATCAGTGTGAGATACTCTGAAAAGGGATCCAAAGAGACCTCGTGTTGACTTCTCTGTACAAGCAAGAATCTTACTCTCTGTAAATAAGATAATTATCGGGGTGGGGGGTGTGTGCTCATTCTTGTTTTTGGGGACTCTCCTTTCCCTTTGCCGCCATGACTCATAAAACTTGTTAAACCAGAGTATGCCTAGCAGGAGAACATTTAATTACACAGCAGTTGCACAGTACTGATGGAATTTATGCTTGACAGACTGAGGGCAAGATGGCTTTATCTACAAAGCTGTTTCGATGTCAGTATAGCAAATGCCATCCACAGGGCTGGGCAAAGCCAAACCAGATATCAAACCAGCAAGGAGGAAGGTAAAATATGTGCCATGAGAAGGCTCGAGTCACTAGTGATTTGCATGAACAGCCTGAAAACATGCCTGCCATCACCATGTCTGGGGCAATGTGTGGAAACATTATCTGGTAAACCAACAGCCTTGCACTGCACAGTGACCTAGATAGAAAATGCGATGCAAGGAGGGAGAAAGTGAGACTGTGCACTGTTGTAACACATAGATCAGGTCATTTGCTGTTGCTTTTATCTGGCTATAAGAGCTTAATAGTCAATGAACCACTTGAAAACAAGTTCTGGCCTCTCCCTTACCTCTCAGGCACCCTCACAGCAACACAGTGTGCAGCCAGATCAATTATGAACAATGTATTTCAGCACTTAGCAAAATATTAACAAAATATTCAGAAAACCACTGCACATCTCAGCTACATCTGCACCTCAAGAGTACAGCCCTTAAGGTGTCTCTGAAGGGGCTCAGAGGGATTACACTGACATTGGAGTGACTACTGATCTCTCGTGTGTGTAAATAGGTTTGTTTACTTGAAGAAAACACTTTCCACTCTGGTCTTTGAGACTGCAGTAGACAATTCAGTTGAAGCAGGCTAGAATATGCAAGGATGATTTTGCTCACTAGAATAAAAAAGCAAAGGGGAGTATCTGGGAACTAATGCCTGATACTTCCTGAAATCCCCTCCCATTCGTAAATTTTGTCACAATTACTTAGAAGCCAAGCATGACGAAGTCATTTGTCATCAGTTTTGGTTTTGTGAGTTTTTTTAAACTTGTAATTTACCTTATAATTAGCACATTGTATCATACATTCTATCCTGTCTAAGATCTGATTTTAAAACTCTGCCATAAAACCGTAGCACGCTGAAAGCAGTAAGTACTGCTCAGGCACAGAAAACACAACTCCCTCACCTTTAAAGAAATTGTAGCTGGACGACACTTTCAGGAAGACAGAGGAAAAACCGTGGAGGGCAATGGCTCAGTGTTCCCATATTATTATTTTCACATTATTTTTATTTCAACAAAATAAAAATCTCTCAATGATGAAACTCTGCAAGCAGAAAGAAAACCTTTAAAGATTGTGTATCAAAGGTCTTTCAGGTCAAGTAACTTATCTATAGACCAATGTGTTCAATATGAAGTCTGTGAGTGGGAAAATGGTTTGCTTTCATTTTTCATTCTTCTGTAGACAGAACATTGTCTCCCAAATTAGCATTGTTGGCTCCATTTCACTGTGCTTAGCCAATATTAAGTCCCTTTTTTTTCAGATTTTTTCCCCAAAAAGTAAGTAAACAAGTAATGGAGTATTCCTTTTTAAAATGCTCAGTAAAAAATACTTTGATATTACCATGAGGCTGAGCTATCAGAAGTCAGAGTGAAATTTTCCTTTTTTNACACAGTACCTAAATTTTGGAAGACAATGCTTTTTAATCTGCCACCACAATCAAGGGCCCTACATTAATGAAATGGAGAGTATTGGGACAGATTCTTCTAGCTTCTGTAACAGTCAGCTGGTTTTCTTCTATATTTACATATTTTTTAGAAACAAAATTCCAAGTGTTTTGCTCTTGGGACTTAGTCCAGAGTTATGTTTGTGATTGCTCTGTCACATATTATCTCACTCATGACAGTCCATCAGAGCAATTAAATAATTTCTATGTGGTAAACTACAGTAATTCTTACAGCATGTATTGCTATTTTCACTGATCCCAGTGAAACCATATCTCCATTTGTTGTGGAGAGCAAAAGATCCTCTTTCCAGGAGTGTTTCTTGACGGATGGGGGCAGGTATCTTTGTCATTTTCCACACTGCTGGCAGTAGTTTCTGCATAGCATCCAAGGAAATTTCTCCCTACACATATGTTCTTGGGAAGAAACTTACACCCTGATTATTCTCCTCTCAAGCTGTCCTCAGACCTCATCTCACAATCAAGGAGATCCTGTTCCCTTTCTTGGTCTCACCACACAGCTCCCTAAGTCGTCCTCCTCTGCCTCCATTGTTGCTCAGCACTACTCCCCCGCAGAACGGCATTGCAAAATCTCCTCAGGGATGAAGACCTCCTCTATTTATAGTGCACTGAGGCTACATGAAAGTTTCCAGAAACTCTTCTGGAAGAGCTCCCATCTAGCTGCTCTGAAGGCTTACAAAGGCAGATTAGCTTGCACCTTGCTTCAGAGCTTTACCCTACATCTAGCAATCACTAAACCTTTGCAGTACGATATGCAGTGCACTAGTCAAGCATTTGATGTTATATATTGGCATTTATAAACCTCTGAAGAAGTTTTGTTTCTGACATGTTTTGTCCGTATCTGGATTACAAATGCAAAATCAGAGGCTTGGGGCAAATTCTCTAACATGAACCTGTATTCCGAATTGATTTTTGTCCGAGGTCTGTGATTCAGGACTATCTTAAGATAACAGAGAGGCAGAACTGTTTGTAGTGTTGTGCTGCAGTTTTTTGTTAAAAGGCCAAGGCCAGTATTTTGAAATCAAAAATAAGGTTCCATTAACAAATGCACTGCTGAGTGTTGCTCCACAAAGATTTGATTCAGCTTTTCTCATGTCACAAATTAAATACACAATAAACTAGTGTAGAAATGGTCACCGTAGCTAAAATAAGGCAGGAGTCAGGCTGGATGCACAGAGTGGGCATACCTACAAACTGGAGTCTCTGTGTGTATATGAGCTGGCCATGTTTGGCCTCTCACACTGGTAAGTTGCTGTTTATTTAAAAAAAAAAAAAAGGGCAGCAAGCCCTTGACTACTTTTGCCCACAGCTCATGACTTTTATTGGAGGATGTGTTTGCATAAAGGGAGGAGCATTGTCTCTCCCACAGGAATTTCAACACCCATTTGCACCATTTGGTAAATAGGTGAGGACAGTCTCTATCTATTGCCTGCCTATCCCTTCCAGTTCAAACTCAATCACACAGTGAGGAAGCTCTAATCTGAAGAACCTTTTTTAGGAATCTGCCTTTTCATTAAAAGTCCTGAACATGGTCCAAGTGTTATCAACAGTCTGAGCATACACATACAAACAAATAAACAAACAACACAACAAACCTCAAACAACAACAACACCAAAGGAGAGCAATTGCAGGGAGAAAATACCAGCCTAATGAAATAGTAGGGAAAAAAGTGAAAACCACCTCCTACCAAGATAAGCATTATCACCTTCCATTGCACTGTGAGAAGAGTGTGCAAATTGCTTGTTGACCTGTTTTTTGTGCTTCTGCATAAAAATGAAAGGCCATTTCTTCCAGTACCAATAAATGCCACCTTATCTCTAGGTCACTAATTAGCTACCTGGATGAGCAAGGAACAGGTTCAGGGGTAGTAATTCTAAGTGACAAACTGATGCAGCACGATAGCAAGACTCAGACACAACCCAGCCCTAATTACAGCTCTGTAGCACCTACTACACTCTGAGGACAAACCAAAGAGGTTAATAACACAAATTCAGCTGTGTCCTTGCACAAACTCCTGGTAATTTTAATTTTCCAGCACCTAATATTTAGGTATTGCTTTGTAAAAACTCTTCAGTGTACAATTCCAACGTTGTTTTGGTGGATTCATTCACAGCATTGTGCCATATGAATGCCCATTGAAAGAGATAAAATGAGTCGTGTCAATTTAGATCACGCAGTAGAAAGACAACAATTTTTCATAATATAGGAATTTAAATTACTATATTAAATTACTGTACTACTAGCATTCCTGGTTTAGTAAATATCTGTCCTTGGTATAAGTTGCTTGGGATGTGCTTTAAAACATGATGAAATATCTTACTCTGGTATTAGTCTAAAAGTATTTGCACAGAGGGTTGTGTTTGTTAGCATAGGAACAATAAGAAGAAACAGAACACCATCATAATAGGTATGCATCAATATCACAATTTTTAATACCATATTTGTTCAGTTCTAAAATATCAAGAACTATTTTAATCAATAGCCAAAACCTTTCAACTACTACAACCTGAAAAGTAAAACAAACGAACAAAAACTTAAAAAATCTGAGTCATGCTGCTCCTACCATCAGTAGCTTGAACACCTCTCCTTGCATCCTTAAATAGCAGAATCCTATCCTATACAGAATATACTGCACTTTGAATCTGCTGATTCTCTCAATAGAGTTTCAAAATTAAAAGCTTCTCTTCAGTCAGAGAGAAAGCAGAAATGGGTCAACTTACATAATATGAAGTAAATAAGAGCAGAGTTACATGACAGGACTGAGTCAGCTTATCATTCTGACTTGGGTGGTCTTGCTTTTCCCTCCCCAACTCCTGGCCCTGCTGGTCCACACCCTCTCTTGCACCACATCAAACCACTTGGTTATCTGATCCAACTTGTTAATCCAACAGAAAACTATTCTCTTGAACTGACTCACCAAAGGGCTTGACAAGAGCGGTGCCAAGGAGGGAGCGGAACCACCCCTTCTGGTGGGCAGCAACTCAACACTGTGTCTTAAATATACTGCAACCAAAGAACGCATTGTAGGACGCAATAGGAGCACTGAAGGCAAACAGAAGAGCACAGAGTAAAAGCCTGTGTCTTTGGGAAGGATGGAAACGCAAGAATAGCCCTTGGGCTGGGGTAGACACTGAGGAGGGCAATGGCAGAAGAGCAACGGGACACTGCATCCAGGTATGCATCAGACAGGAGCATGGGAACACACAGGCACTATCCTGGCAGAAGGAGGAATGAGGAGGGACAGAGAACATGAGGCTGAGCCGTATCAATCCCACCTGGATTGCAGCAGCTCTTCAGTGTTCAGGCTCACAATCCTTGAGTGCATGGGTGGGTCTGTAGCCAGCCCTGGAAAAGGTGAGCTCTTCAGGACAGATGTATTATCTTGATAATTTTAACAAAGCACGGGCTATATTTTAACCCCATTAGTCAAGAAAAGAGGGAGGACACCGCTGTACACTCAGAAAACAAGTGAAAAATAAGGCCTGTCCCCATTCTTCTCAAGAAGCTGCCTTAAAAAAAACCAAAAACACCAAAACCCAACTCCAAAACCAATCCCACTAAGTGGTATTGAGAAGTAACACCTAGTCGGTCTTATCAGCTCAAAACCTCATTCACTATTGTCTTTTCCTTCCTTTCTTAAATTGCTGAGACAGGTCTCTCCTTTTATAGCAGCAAATGTTTTAAGCTTGCTGTTTTCTTAGAATGTCTCCTACTGGAACAACTACCTCAATAAGAAGATGAATTGAGGGATATCAAAAATTACACTAGTCATTTGGAGAAAGGAAAAAGAAACTGCATCTTCAACAACAGATAAAATGTCCAGTCTTCTCACAAATACATAGAATCATAGAGTCAGAGAATCGATTGGGTTGGAAAAGTCCTCCGAGATCATCAAGTCCAACCCTGGGTCCAACTCCAGTCCATTTACCAGATCATGGCACTCAGTGCCACCTCCAATCTCAGTTTAAAAACTTCCAGGGATGGTGAATCCACCACCTCTCTGGGCAGCCCATTCCAATGCCTGATTACTCTCTCTGTAAAGAGTTTTTTTCTGATCTCCAACTTAAATTCCCCCTGGCAGAGCTTGAGCTCGTGCCCCCTTGTCCTCTTGCTGAGTGCCTGAGAGAAGAGACCAACCCCCACCTGGCTAGAACTTCCCTTCAGGTAGTTCTAGACAGTGCTGAGGTCACCTCTGAGCCTCCTCTTCTCCAGGCTAAACAACATCTTCATAGTTTCAGGAACAGTTCTCTGCTCTTTGAGCTCTGGGTAATAGTTTCTAGGAAATCAGGGAAAAAAAGAGGGGCAACTGTAACCCATTCCATAGCAGGATATATTGCAATGCATGAGCTGAGGTACTCCAGGCTTCCCAAACCAAGGGGCACAGGACAAACTGTCCTTGCCTACACCCCAGGGCATCCGTGTTCTCTTTTCTAAGTACAAGACCAGAAACTGGCAGAAGGAAGAACTACGTGCCTGGCAGCCAAAAGATGAGGAAAGAGCAAATATGATGTGCAATAAATCAGGTACATGCAAAATAATCATGGTGCACCACATCATCCTAACACTGCTCGGCATTGTTTCCACCTTAATGATCTTTCAGTATGTCACAATGCTGAATCATGATGACAGAGGGGCAGGAAGCACATATCAGATACAGAATGAAAAGGTCTTTTTATGATTGTGGCCCTAAGAAGCACTGGACTTTCTCGATTGGAATCCCTTGTTCTCACTCTGGAAGACTTGTCTGCACCAAAACTGAGAAAAGCTTCCGGAACAGTTCAGATAAATTTGACCTACACACAGATAAAGAAGGAAACTCTCTTCCCCACTCCCCCACCCCCAAACTGCTTATCATTGTGTCAGTACATGAATTTCAAACAGGTTTAAAAAATGCTCTTTAAAAGTAATTTTCTGTTCATAACTGGACTTTTAAGCACCCTGAGGGCCTTCTGACTTGCTTAAGTTAGAGGCCAAAAATGTACATAATTGTCAATCTTTAGCAAGACAGGGAGTTCTTTTCTAACCAGAGCCAAAAATACTCCCTCTGGAGAAACCTCACAATGTGAAAAAAAGCTTTTCAACTTTCAATGGTAGAAACTTTGAAATGAAGACAAAACTGTCTTGAGTATTTTCTAAGCTATTCTGCATTTCCATAGTTTTACAGATACAGACATCTGGAAGCAGCATTTTCAGTTAAAAAAAAAAGACATTGTTTTGTATTTCACTAGCATAATTAGTTTTCCTTAAATATAAATAAAATTATCACAGTAGACAAAAATTTTAATAAGTATAAATCTCTCTGGATAAATCCTAACCATATTTTTTGTGTAATAAAAATAGGCTATATTCCCAGATATTAAAATGCATAGAAATTCACACAGATTCAGGGACAGCAAAAACAATTTCAGTTGAAGAGCCTGAAGGAATCCTGCAATATTAAACACAGCATTAAACACAAGTTTATATAAAGTAATTGTGAATACTTCTCCTTATAATTTAGCCAAACCCTTATAATGTCAGATTATAATGAAGGGTTTTTTCTTTTAAACATTAGACCATTATGATATTCAGTGACAAACAACCAAATTATTCTATTACTTTAGTTTCAACAAAAACTTTTAGAGAAACTCTGCAATGGCATTATCAAGCACTAAGTGGGATGGGAGGTGTTCCAGCGTACTCCAGAGAACTTTCAGAGCATAATTCTGCACTGTCCCAAGGGCTGGGTGCCACTTTTTACTGTGGCAGGAGAATACAAAGTTCTTGGCATATCAAAAAGCTAAAGCCTGGATCCTGATAATTTTTGAGACCCGTTAGGTTGCGCTGGCCAAGTGATTTGAGGGGACCCTGAGTCTGGTCATGTGCTCTGCTGTGATGGCCAGTCAATAACCCCACACCTTCCGGACCACCTCTAATAGGTGACCACCCCCTGCCCCCTTCCTTCTCTTTGCAAAAACAGGGGGGCAGGGGAGGTATTTGGGAGATGAATAAACCACACTAACCCTTTGAGTACCTCAGGAAAAGAGTGTGCACTTAACAAAGAAGCACTTACATAGCCTTGCAGAGGTACTTTGTACAGTTTGTCCTGATTAGAAATGAAGTGAGTTTAACAGAGAATCCTACTCAGACAAACAGTTGTCTCATTTTATTTGGAAAAGCTGCAAACCTGTTACAGTTCACTTGCCAGTATGAAAAGCAAGATCGAAAAATGGCACTGTTGTGATCAGTGAATAATGGTTTAAGTGGAATAACAGCAGGAAGGCTGAAGAACACAGTGGAGTGGTCTGGGTGGAAGAGAGCAAATGCTACGAGCCCCAAGATCTGAATTTTAACCATGACACTGTTGTGGACACACAGCTGTCTCACTGACATCTTACACTGCCACCCACCTCAGGAGTACATGTAGCCTCCAAGTGGCCTTCTGGCAGCCATGAAAAACTCAGCCTAGAGTCCCAGGGACTTTTTTCTGTTCACAGCAAAACTATATAAAGATGAGATTACTTTTCATTTAAACTTTATTTCTAAGTGGATTTTTTTAAGCTTCTCTAATGTTCTTATTCTGCACTCCCCTTCTCCAAAGGCTTCAAAGATTCTTTTTTTGGTTGCTTATACAACCTCACCACTGCAGTACGCCAGATATGTAAAGCATGGCATAAATGCAGATGTTATTACTACTTAATAAAAACAGAAAAGTTATTTATTGGCCAGCTTTTTGTTTTACCCTTTCTAATAAGCACATCAGATTCATATCTAAGTGGTGATAAAAAACTATAACCTTGCACTAAGTTTATCCTACAACATGCTCATTACAACTGGTATTTAATTTTCAAGACTCTTCACCTGCATTCTCTGCAAAGCAGTATGTCTCATTACCTAATCACGAGTAAGTTCTTTTCCAACATTCACTGACATAGACAAGAAATTAGCTATCTTAGAAAGGCCACATCAGGGAGCAAGTGAAGGGTAACCAGCAGAAAAGAAAGAAGGGGAGTCCTTTCCCTCTCAGTTCTGGAAACCATTGTGTTGGTCATTTTGCTTTGTGTACCATATTTGCTTTTTGTCATGCTTTGTCCTTATGCTGTCTTTTAATGAACAAGCTCTTTGGTAATGAATAGTCTTTATATGCTTGGAAAATATTTCTACAATGCTGTAGACACTATTGTAATACAAATACTCATTGTCTTCCAGAGTTTCCTTACCACCACCACTGTCCAGCACAGCTTTGTCACTGCAAAACAACCCCTATTAAATTGTTTTGCACCACTGGCAAAGTGCTGTAAGCATAAAATATGGCAAATGCTTCATACACTTAAAAAATGGATTTTGTTGAACTTGGTATTTCTGTTGACAATGCTGTGGAACACTGTGATGTCAAGACAACCTGAAGTAGCTTAGCACATTGGCAAATGCACAAACTAAGATCTTTAACTGTATCCAAAGACGTGGAAAAAAGAGAGAAAGAACAAAAGATTTTTGAAGCCAAATTGGCCTGTAAATTAACAACTATCATTAGATTTTAGCCAGGCACCATACTTGTACCTTGGTCTCTTTCTTAGTTGTTTCACAGTTGGATGATTGAGTTTTGAGTCTGTGACTTTCATCTCCATGATGTTTGCTGAAAGACTACACAACAAATGCAAAAAGTCTTTAACTCTTCAGTTTCTATCTAGCAGAACATCATTGTTTGCATTTCTGAAGTTTTTAAAATAACAGCCTTGACTCTTCTCATGTAGCCCAGTTTAATAATACTGCAAGACCAAGGAAATCAGCTGAATTAATCTCAGTTTAAAGCGAGCTAGAGAAATGCCTAAACCTAGTATTTCTGACATATCTCATATACCTGTAGTTAAAGAAAAACTCTCATTAAACCTACATTAAAAATCTACCCACTTTATGCTCTGGACTTAAAACTTGCTTTTAATCCACTTGCCTCTGCCTTTACCACTTTATTTTCCTTCTCTTTAAGAGCAGTGAACAAAGAAATTACTAATCTGAAACTTTTAGTACCCAGCTTTTCCAGTTCATTCAGCATTTTGTTGTTGTTGTTGTTGTTCTTAACTGAGCCTTGGATCTTGTTGGTCATATTCTCCTTGAGAGCTTTCATGACCTTGTCGTCTCAGTACTCCTTTTACCTTTCTAATAATTCACTCTGTTTTTCCTTCTCATTTTTCATGTATGTACCACAAGCACTTGTAGCCTTGGCACGCTTTTTTTCTCCTACATCTTTCATGTAGTACATTCAATACCCAGTGTTCCTCCAAACCCTACTGCTATGCCAATTAATTTTAAATCCAGTTCTACAGGAGCGATGATAAGAACCAAACCATTTTAATTGCATACATAAAACCATCTCACTGTAATACAAGCGTATTACAGTCTTAACCTCACAACAGCCTGTGAGGAGCAAAAGCATTAGTATTTGCCTTTTACAGTGACAAAGAAAAGAATCACTTATCCAAAGTCACGTGAAAGCCTGTGGCAGCCTGAGTTACCAACCAGGGCACTCATTTCACCTTTCTACCTCCAGATCTGTATATGGGCTCATGTATAATTACACTTCTTGGGCTTTAGAATGGACTTGCTTAACTTACAGGCAGTGCAGACCAATGTCAGGCTCTGTCTCTCACCAGCCCAGCCCACGGAGTGGAAATTTGCTGTCTGTTCACCAAATCATTCTGTGAGAAGATGAGTGGGAGAACCCATCCCGGAGGAATCCTTGCTCTGGCTTACCACAAGGCTCTGGAGCACCAAGCACCACGTTGGGCTGTACTGCAGGGAATCGCAAAATACCCTCCACTTTCATAACATACACCCCAGGCAAGAAAAGGCATGGTTAAGCAGATTGAATGGAGCTTAGACATCAGGAGGAGTCCAGGTCCCCATGTGGCTTCTGACAGCCGACGTGACTGTGTTGGCACTTTTGTCCCTCCACCAGCACTACTCTGCCAAACCAGCTTCCTCTTCCCTGTCAGGGGCTTTGCCATGTTGATCAAAGAACGGACCCCAACTCCTGGCCTCTCCTCGTATCGACAACCACATCACTTGCTTCTTCTTTGTGCTTTTTACTTTTTCTTTTTTTAATCGGCTTGGCTCTGGCCTTCATTACCACGGAGTTAGGTGGGACACAAGCCACGTGTTATGAGGGAGCCAGCGCACGTCGCTCCCACCCTGCCAGCTTTCTGGCAGAGATATTTTGGGGCCTATGGCACTGACAAAACCTGGCCCTCCACTGTGGCCATCGCCGCCGCCATCCTGCCTGTCATTCAAGGCGACAGCGCCCTGCTCCTCGGTGACCTGCAGCAGGACAGCTCGGTACAGAGGTCAGGGGCACCTACGGACTAGCGACCCATTATCCGCCCAGCGACGGCGGGGCGTCCCAAGCAGCCCGGACCGCTGACATCTCCCCGCAGTCCCGTCGCTGCCGGGAAGGCCGCACTTATCGAAGGGAGGGGACAGGCCCGTCCATTCTCCGGGAACGCGGGGCTGCCGCTCAGCCCCCCGGCAGCGGCGCGGAGGACGCGACCAGCCCCGGCACAGCGGCCCCGCCCGCCCGGCCCCGCCCGCC